>VXAU01000081.1:1793336-1833336 GCA_013399695.1 Formicarius rufipectus | reverse complement strand
TTTTTTTTTTTTTGCTAAACTATTAAAACAGCAAGTCTACTCAAACTATAAGTTTACTCTTACAGTGATTATACAAGCATATGTTTCTATATCTTTAGGTTTTAATCATTTCACTCCCTCATGAAACAGTTCCATTCTCTTAGACTTTACTCAGTTACAACAAATTTATTTGTAAACAAACAACCTGAACAACAGCTCAAGACAGATGGAAAGGAGCAGGGCAAGATACTAACACAAATTTAATAAACTAACTTCTACTTCAAAAATAAACTCTGTTATAAACGATATAGAAAACTCAAATTTGTCACTGAGTACAGAACTTACAATAAATACTGGCCAACAAACTAAAGCTGAGTCCTTGAAAGAATCCAGAACTACTGCATTAAGGTCTCAGCACAAAAGCTTCCTCTGTATTTATGACTGGAACCTTGCACACAGCCTGTAATTAGTTTTATTGCAGCATTTGCCCCAAATCCTTGCTACAATTACATGAGATTTGACACACCCAAGCTACCACCTAGATAACTTAAAGTGTGACCACTGTTCCAAACCTTCTTTACAACTAATTTAATACATCTATTCTATTGATTATAATGACTGCAGAATGAGGAGTATACAGAACGTGTCACATGTTTTCAAGGTTGGATTAAAATGTAGTAATAATCTTGCCAGTTAAAGACTGTAGAGCTGAGAGCCAGCTTGGCAGCAACATTGAATGGCTCTTGAGAATACTGGTGATAATATGATAGGGAAGCCTAAATGATGGATATTCAGGGTCAGTATCCCTCTATCTCTCCAGTGACATCAATTCAGCAATTTAAAAAAAAAAAAAAAAAAACCACCAAAGAAAAAATCCCAATACAACAACAACAAAAATCTCCAAATAAGCAAAAAAAAATTAAATAAATCTCCTAAACAAGCATCAAAAACCCCCCCAAAACCTCAAAAAAACCAACCAACCAAAAACCCAAACAAAAACAAACAACAGCAAAAAAACCAAACAAAACCCAAACACAAAAAAAAAACCAACAACAACAAAACACCAACAAAACCCAAACTACTGGGTAGTCCCCTTCACCAATATGACTTTAATAAAACCAAGGAATCAGAACATTGCAACACATTAGAACTCTCTGGTGGCTTCACAGGGACTTCTCTGGTCCTTCAACCAATCTGTCCTTAAGGTAAGGGTTTAAAAGTCTTTACACCTTCAGCACTTAATGAGCTGAAACACAGACTGTTTTTTTAGTGAATTTAGTTTTCTTAGTTAATTTAAAATACTATATACTACCATCATCTCTTTATATACTATGTGTGCAATACATTTAAAATAAAACCTCTGTGAAATTATTGAAATAAGTAAGTTCTGTAAAGGACTAATTATGGAAATTCTGTCTAGTTTTTTAACTGTAAAACGAAGTGTAATAAAACCCCTCTTCATTACATAAACACAAAAGAAAGTGAAAGCTACTCAATTTTGATCCAAAATCAAGTATCACAGTATTTACATATATACAGGTTTTAGGAAAGAATGTCTAAGAATGCATCCTTCAAGATCCCATTCAATTAGCAGTTCCACAACTGCTGTTTAGGAGACAATCTCATCCTTCCAAAAAGATATCTGGTTTCACACGTACTTTTTGAATCCCACAAATTCTGATAAAATGCACAAAACCATTCACCAAAGGAATGCAGTTTTTAAAAAGCTCAGTATTTAATGAATTTGTTGACATCTTCATTTGCATCATTCTGAGTAAAATTGAGTGTGCAAACTAAGATTTACTATTAACCAAATTATCACAGATCCAGTGCAAGTCGCTGTAACATGAAAAATTAAGACTTACGAAAAATTTCAAGTTCCACTTTTTCAACACAGTGCCACATGGGCAGATCTAGTAATTTACCCCAGTTACCAAAGATATTCATGAAGGAAGTATTATGAATAAATAACAGACAGATTAAAAGAACCAAACAGAATGTCATTATAGCATGAAGCTGCAGAAGCAAAGTAAATCCTTAGTGGGTTAACCAAGTCTGAAGATATTTAAAAGTGAGTAACTTCTAACAGATTTCAGTGCATTATCAGCAATATGCAAAAAATTATTAAAAAAAAATAATAATTGCTTCTACTCTTCAGAAGACAAGTTCCAAGCTTCTTTTGTTAAAATGTCTATTATATACATTTTCAGATTGCAGGCTTATCTGCCCACAGAAAAATCAAAAGAAAGTTTTACAGTTCCAATTATTGTACTTCTGAATTACAGAAGTTGAAGATGGTAAGACAGAGTAGAAAAGGTCATTATACGCGTTCCTTTCTTTCGTTCTACAAGGGTTTCATCCATCTTCGAAAGTAAGACAGCACTGTACATGAACTGAGGACAACAATAATTCCACATTTTGCTCACATCCTAGAGAGAAAGTTAGAAGAAAGGAAACTTTCTCCATTCTAAATGTTTCCTGCTCTTCAGAAAAGCACAAGCACAATCACTTTCTTCAAAATGCATTTCCAACAGATGACAAAGATTTACCGCCAACTGGCAAGTGCTGACCTCTCACTTCCTGACCTGGGCCCTTTCTTTTTCCCCTCCTCTCCCAAACTGGCACAGCTATTAATTTGGGTCAATACAGCTTATTAACTAGCAAATTTTTTTATCCCACTGAACTATTCTCTCACATTAGCTGACCAAAATCTAGCTTCTTTCCTGTTCCCACTGTAACCCTCTAACATGGACCAAGACATTTATTTCCACATCCCTAAAGAGAAGTTGAGCAAAACTCCCAAATGCATGTAATCCTGTATTGTTATGAAACAATTCAAATTATCTAGTTTTATTCACGGTAAGGAATAGCAAGGCTCAAAAAAATGTCAGCAAAACTGATGGATAGTTCTTTCCTGTACCTCCACTACAATCCTTAGGTTGATACCTTCAGACAAACTCAACCTGAGCTCTCACAAATGTCCCCAGTAGAGAAAGAGTTAAGGTTTAGTACCAGTATGTAAGAGCTTGTTAAACTGTCTTCCAGAGAAAACACTAAAGAGATTATTTGAACACCAGCAGTTGGAGGTAGCAAACATTTACATTTTGAAGATAGGTTCAAAAGAAAAAACTTCAACAACTATTACCACAAACATCTTACCAATATTAAGCTTGCATATTTTTACAGGGGTCAGGTATTGCAACAGTGTGTAACTAATGTTAAGCTGTCAATAATCAAGAAAAGCTTAACTACATTTTCCTCACCTAGAATCATAAAAAGCAAATTTACCCTCCAGGGAAGAAGGAGGCTAAGATTCTTTTTCAACCAGGGTCTCCTCAAATAACAGGTGATTTGCAAAAACTTACTGGAATGTTTACAAGAAGTAAAACATTTACTTGCCTCTACCTCCAAAACTGCTGGATCATGGCTGTCTCTGCTCTTAAAGGAGACCTGAAAAGCAAAAAAAAATTGGGCTTGTGCCCTATTTTGCTTCTTCAAGATGTTTGAGAGGCATGAAGTGCTGGAATTAGGGGTTTTCTGGGGTTTTTAACCCTGTAACGGATATAAATTATTCCTTCCTGTTTACTTGCGATTGAAATTTCAAGAAGCCATAAGACAACCTAGTTAAGGAAAAACAATGCAAGAATGAACCAAATCTAAGTCACAGAAGAAAAAACAAACTTCATTTTTTTTTCCCCTTCATCCCTACATCCTTCAAGTTCTCCTTCATTTGAAGGATGAATAACACAAAATCCCTTTCCAGAGTTAAGCATTCTTGCACTACCACTACTGGTAATTTGCAAGCATATTCATTATTTAACATTGTGCATGCTAAAGACAAAAAAAAAAAAAAGAGAGAGGAAAAAAAAAGAGAAAAGAGATAAAAAAATCAGTTAAAAATTTGACTTAATTTTGATTTAAAAATTTAAAGTAACAAGATAAAAGGCAATCAAGGAAAAAGCTCAAGTCCCTTTCAGGGACTCTTATGTTTCAAAATAGGACAATAAGTAGAAAAATAATTCTTAGTTCTCTGGAAATGGAAAAGATTGAAAAACCCATGGAACTTTCTCTTCCACTACTAACATGGCCTGTAAGACAGTTCATATATATGCTGTAGCGATACAGTTATCAGAACATAAAAGCTGCTATAATGTTTTTTCCCAAAAAGTAAGTGTATTTTGTCTTATAGCACGAGGTTCATTTAAGAGTAAAATAAAATTTAAACTCAAACTTACACCAGATGCAAATGAACAAAGAGCATAGTTTATTTAAACTAATGCTCATTACAGCCAGGGCAACTGAACTAGCTCATTAATTTTAAGCAGGATGGGATGGTACCATGTAACCCACTAAAAAAAAAAATCATTCAAAGCCCCTCTCTCTTCCTTCCACCCACACTTCAACTATGTAATTACTATATCAGAAAGAGGAAAGTCAAATTTATTTATTTGTAAAAAGTGAAATTTAAGATGTTGGTTATGAAAAATGTGCAATTATCAAGAACAACAAAAGCATGATGCCTAAAAATAAGAAAAATATATCCCAGTACATCCTTAGAACACTATTAAATACAAGGTAAAGTCTCAAACTATATATCACAGAAAAACTATGCTCAGCCACTACAGGATTACAGTCATTGTTTCAGGTTAAGACAAATCAGTGAAGTGGCTCAAGTTGCTCATCATCATTCATGATCATACATGGCGTGTGATCTTGCTGAAATGCTAACCAACATTAGACAGGGTAAAGAATGAAGCGTCTTTACCCTAAATCTGATGCTCAACTCACCTATTTCCTACAATGATGTTACTTCTCCAGTTGCAAGAGCCTAAAGGTACCAATTCAAACAATACTGGCACTTAATTAAATGCTCCAGTGGCACAATTCAAAGGGGGGTTATTTTGCTTTGTAGTTTTTTTTGGGACAGCTGGTTTGTGCTCTGGGGTTTTTAGGTAGTTTTTGGGTTTACTTTTTTCTTGGTTAGCTGGGGGGAGGCATGCTTGGTGTTTTCATTTTTTCCCCTCCATATATAAAACTATAAACAGGGAATTGAATTAAAATTAAAAAAAAAAAAAAAAAAAAAAAAAAAATTTTGAAGAAGTCATTAAAAATAAATCAAAATTAAGAAAATCAAGTTTAGTTCAGAAGAGAGACTTGGAGCTCTATAAAGCATCAGATTCCAGGATCATACAAAAGACTGTATCACAGCTATGGGGGGGGTGGTGTGGAAGTACCCACAAAAATTATACTCTTTTCTACTTTCCGCTGAATGAGAAATATTTTCATCAAAGCCTTCTTACTTTTCTGGGGGAAATTTATGGTGACAGAGCAAACTAGAAGTTAAAGTGAAAACATTTTAATGCAGACACTCATGTATTTCATGCCACGGAATGTGAAGGTGAAGTTTAACTCTACAAGTTGAGTCCATTTAACAACCAGCTGTCACTGAAAATAGCAGTCCTGACTCAGTTACTTCCACTGAGCTGCCCCTGCTGCTTAGACAATTGTGCAGGGCCAATTTAAGAAACTCACAAACTCAATTGATTCCCAAGGATGCACATGTAACAGTGGGAACAGATGTCCTAAGGGGAACTGACCACTAGATCAATACAAACACAGCTGTACTACTCACAGAAAACCTTCAATACTTTGCAATAGCAAGATTTTGTCCTTTGAAGACTAACATAATTAGCTGACAGAGCTAAGGCATTACTCTGCTTAAGAGTGTGCGAGGACTCCTTCAATCCTGCATAATTTGACAAAAACTTAAGACACTTTGAATTAAATTCTAATTTAAGGATATATACGGTTATTACAATATCCATTACATCACCTTATTAAAGAAAAGTGTATATTGTGTAGAACTCACTTTAAGATTACCAAACATATGAATAACACAAAAACCTTTTTTTTCTTTAAGATAATGTTTTTAATACCCTTTTTACTATACAACACATCCTACACATGCAACAATTCTGCCTAGGTAACTACTTCATGCAATGTATTAAATTCCATTTAAATGTTATGGAACAGAAGCGACTGACTTTTAAAAAAAAAAATTTAAATCAAAGTATCCCAACTACCAGTTTTAATTATATTCTCCACAGGAAGTTAAAGAAATTAATCATCTGCTGTAAGTTTTAAACAATGCCTAGACCATATACTCAAACTTCTTCCTGCAAAATCATTTCATCTCACAGGGAAAGGCACCTTCACAAAAAAGTACTTGCATAAGACAGAAAAATCATCAGCAAAAGGTTTTGATAGGATTTTTTTCTCTCTGTTGGTAAAGCATGTTTTAACTATTTAACAAACCACAGTAATACTAAACAAAAGTAAAAACAAAGTTTACAGTGCAAGTCATGCTCAGACAAGCACATACAGTATCACCTCCATGCCCTCCCTACCCTGCAGCCAGGGTTCATAAGATTTACTCCACTTTAAGTAGAACATCACCTTCTTATAATGGTAACAAAAACGTATGAAAGTGGCCAAAATAAAATTTTAGTGACTTAGTACACAATATGCAATTATCTAACACACCAGCACACAAGTTTCACAAGGCAAGAAAGGCATACACTGCAGCTGCAGTGCATTCAAAGTAAGAAGCAGACACAGCTCATCATCTACAAACAAGTTAGAGAGACCAACAGGATAAAATACACAGACAAACCAGTGGGTGCACAAAAAAACGTAAGTATGATGTGCCTCAAAGCAAGATGTGATATTTTTATTTGGGCTCTTAAACATATATAAACTGTTTTAACAGCTCACTCTAACATAATAAAACATGCAGAATAACAAACCTATTAGTGGTTTAAAACACTGCTCCATTTTAGGCAGTTTTTCCTCTAGTTCTTTACTCTGAAGATACCAGCAAATAAACTCTTAAATCTAATCATCAAACAGTACATTAAAATGCCACAAAGACTCAAAAACACAGGCATGCAAACAATTTTTTCAATATACATACATAAGAACAGGCACTAAGAAAATAAAGAATTAAACTAAGAAAGAAAGTTTGCACTGTATGTATTCACCAAGAGTACAAAGGGCAGCTGAATTACCTCTGAGCAAGCACACACCTGAAACTCCAGGTACAGAAATTATTAGTACAAAGCTTCATACCGAGATTTTAATTTTGTGCATTTCAAATACTTCCATTCCATAAGGGACTAAAGCCTGGGGGGTTTCTGTGGTATGTCGACCACCAGACAGTCCCAGCATACTGAAATCCATGCACCCTGCAAGTTCTCTATGTCCTAATGTTCACTACCTCCTCCAAGTACTTACGTAGCTATTAACACTATAAGCACTGTAACGGCTGGCATGAAGACATAGTGAACAGACCAGAATTCAGGTATCTAGTTTGATATATATGAAAAAAGCTCAGTTGCAGAATGCAAGAAACAGTTTATCATTGTAGAATATCTACTTGTAAAAATCATAAATGGGCATTTATGAATATGTTTAGGAAGCAAAAAAAACCCCACGCTTTTCCTACTGTTGTCACGATTCTGTGGAGTCTTAACACCTTGTTCTCAATTCCCCCTGATCCCTCAGGTCTGATCTTGTTCCCCTCATCAAACTTGCTGCAGAACTGCATTTCCTATTGTCTGCATAGGACAATCATGCCTTGCTTCTGTTTTCTCTTTAACAATCCTTGAGGAGTCTCAAATCTGTAGCACAGATGTGCATGCTTTATTTATCTTCTTAAAATAAAAAAAATCTCTAAAATCTGTGCCCATTTAAACAAAGTTCAAGACACACAACAGAAGCCTACTACTCTAATCACTAAAACTTGTTGCTAACTCCTACTCAGGATTAATGAGGCATCGACTCTAACAAAGTGCTCAGTGACTAAAGAAACAGTACTTATACAAAAAAGAAGTATTCTACAAAATGGAAGCTTTAGTTCTCTGAGAATAAATCTAGAGAAACGATACTGGAACCTCAAAATTTTAGCTTGATCCTTACCAATAAACTATTTTAATACACAAGAAGGTACATGATGCACAAAGTGAGTCACAGATAGAAAAGTCCCAAACACGTAAAATGCAGCTTGGTTGTACAATTGTTACATACTTCAGTAGTATACACACACACACACACAATATATGTACATATGTATAGGTAGAACTAAAGTTTTGTGATCTGTAAAAAAACTTTAAAAAATTGTTACATCATGCTACATTAAAATTTTATTCTATACATCTTACCCATTATTCCTCTTTTATACTTAAGCTTAACTCCAAGTAATTTTTCCCCTATTTCAGACTGTGACCAGAGTAATAGTCAGGATGATTTAATCTGGCCTCCAATATATCCTAGGTCATTACTTTTCAACAGAAAAAGAAGTGATCAGGCAGTAATCATGAAAAATTGGTTCAGATTGTATCCAAGGTCACCATAACTTGACTCTGCTAATATGTGGAATTAAAGTTTCTTTTCTAGATGCATTCTTCATGTTTTCTTGAAGAAAATTTTCAACCACTCAAAATCTGATTTTTAACAAAATTGTTAGCTTTGAGGCACCCACATACCAAAGGGCTAACTGGTAAATTCTCCTTACTTTCTTTCACAGTAAATTTGGAATTTTTACCCCTTAATCACATTCTCAGCTCTCCATGGCTAAAAAATGGGAGAGAAGAGATAAAAAACATCAATATCACTGCTACCTACTGCAAAAAAATTTTATGTAGTTGTGCTCAGAGTGACCTCATTAGAATGAATATTTCAAATACCAGACGCGTGCAAACACATCGTTCTGTAGCTGAAAAGTACAAATGTGAGACACACCTGATTGGTCCCAACCATAAATAAAATTTTGTTCACATTTTCAGTTGCTGATCCTACATAGGCAAGATCTGAGCCTGCTGAAAATTATGATTCATTGTGTACATCTGCAATAAACCCAAGTTTTATGACATGCTTTCAGCAGGACTGTTTTCATCTGACATTAGCATGTTTAGAAGATGCATATATATTTCAAATGATAAGTATCATCAACTCATATTACAGGGGGAGATAAGGGGTCTGAATTTTCCACAGGTGGTACATAAACCCTGTCAAGAGGATGCTTAACAAACAGTCGTCTTCCGGAAGACTATTTGCAAAGGTGAAAGCTATTAGCTTCTAGATTTTTCATGTCCTAAAGCTTCTTGGTAGAAGAAATTTAATCTTTTTTCAAAGTTACTGAGACAGTAAGCTTTTCGTATTTGACCAAGTGTGTAATTTTACACAACCATTTCTGTCCTAATTTAATGAAGTTCATGAAAAATTGTCCATGGGGTGGGTGCAGAAAATTACCTGATTTGCACATTCCACCAGGCATTAAAAAAACCCCCAGAACAAAACCAACCAACTAACCAACCAAAACAAAAAAACTCCCAAACAAACAAAAAACCCCAATCACCCAAACCTTAGACTGGAAATGAGAAGTATCATTCAGTTTTGGATTTAGGAACCTCACTGTAGAGGTTATCAGACACACAGCACTTCCTCCAAAAAGTGACTGCTGGTCCTAGAATAGTGAAGAACAGGAAGGAAAAGAATGCTCATGCAAAAAGGGTCTAGGAAAAGCAAATGCCAAAAGAGTAAAATTTACTTTACTTTCCCACATTTTAACACTGTAAATACGTACAACACAGAAAAGTTCTCCCGTCTGCAAGAAGATCCGGATATCACAACATTATTTTCAAGTTCTGTACATGGAAACAGGAAATTTCTCTAAAAGAAAATACATGAAAGAGTTCCTCTAAAATATAACTGAAATTCACAATAAAGGAGATGCTTTAAAAATTTTAGAAATTTTTTTGCAAGTGACCAAAGTCAATGAAACATAATCAGAACAATTTTATTTAAACAGGAAAATCTCATAGTCTTGTTATGTTCACTTTACAGAGAACAATTAAGTAGAATATGTCCATTTAAAACTATTCATTACGGAAGAACAGTCCTCAACTTTTTTGAGACTGGGATTTTATACTAAATGCATGATAGTTTGAGGAAGCCTTACCAAACTAGCTTGAATATCAAAAAACTCTGTGGCTGGACACTGCAATATTCACCTATTAAGTGAAATGACTATTCAATGAGCACCTTTGATCATAGGAAGCCATATAATCACTGCAGAACCTAATCCTAAATGGATAAGCTAACACAGTTACATTAATACTGTACTGCAGCATTGGAATACCATGAAATAATTCCACTAATCTCAATGCATGTCAAATTCACATTTTTTTTAATTTTTTTTTACAGTGCAGAAGACAGAAAACTGGAAAAAATAGTTAAAGAAATGGACAGAGATCATTCCACTTCAAAATGCTGGATCAGAAAACATCAAATTCTTACTTGATGCTTATCACTGTTTACTTTGCATGAAAGAGGAATTGTGTGGTGAGTAGGAACAAATCTACATTTACTGACTTTATGAATTACCTTAAGAAAATGAAACCAATAATCGTGTAAAAATGTGTTCTTAATTAAACACAATTAAATAATTTAACGAAATTTATCACTTAATATGCCCAGAAAAACCTTTACTTCAAAAGGCAGGCAGACTACTTAAAAAAACATGCCATTTGTGAGATCTCATCGAAGAAGAGCTTTCTGCAGTTTTCTTTCTGTAAATCACTATCAATTCACACAACTAAAACATTTGTTTCCCCTAAACCTAACTTTTTACGGCAGTTTGATTGCATCCTGTGGGATTACAAAATTCCACTACCAAATAAAAATCTAGCATTCTGCTCTTTAACAACGGTACTATGTTTAGGTTTTAACAAAACAAGAAAGGCTTTCAAGTTTCCACACTTTATGAAGTTTTTTAAGGTAATGTATTATCTGTAATGATTTCCATTTGGTAATAAAAGGTAAGGTTATATCTAAGACTAGTCATTACTGTTAACCATTCAGTATGCACAGTATGCCTCCTGAACAGACTTTATTAATTGTGCCTAATTACTGCAGGTAGCCCATCTTACTCTCTGCATGTGACCTCTATTCACCTAATAGCTGAAGCTCTGAAGTTCTAGCTGAATTACCATGCATTGCCATATTCACTGAGCCCTTCAAAAGAGCTTCACGTACACAACTTTAAAGCTGCTACAGTAATTACTCCTTTTCACTTACTGTTTCATATTTTTGGCCAAGTTAGTCTAGCATCAAACATTCGGCTTTCACTCCAAAAAAAAGCTGTTCAAGCTTGCTGAACACAGACCTTTCAAAGGTCATAAGGAAAGAAACAAAGCCATTCTTTCATTTCTGTGGATGAATGAAATAAAAAGAAAAAACATTTAAGTGCTACTCTAACAAGTTTATACCCTTTGTTGCTGCCTACTGATGTAGTTCGTACATTTTCACTTGTTAGAATATTCTTCAGCACTGATACCTGAAGGAAACAAAGACTACCAAGTCTTCTATGTTAACTTCCTAGCTTTATTCCTCCATGTTATTTCTGTATAGATATTCAAACAATAGATGCTACTTAGAGAAGCCTATCTCAGACAATGAAAGACGCTTCAAACACTTCCAATAGAGAAACTCAGTCAATAAATTTAATTTAAAAGAATACTACTTCTGACTTGTAAGATACTGTGTTGTGATACAATATATTTTTAAAAAACAGTGAAATAAGTACCTACATAAACAAATGCTTCACACAGAGGAATGACAGGGTAAGGATAGGAAAATCATCTTCCAAATTTCTAACTCCACTGCAGTCAAGATTTTTTCTTTTCAATTTACTATAGTCACTATTATTAAATAGCAATATTTAAGAGTCACAAAGATTTAAAAAATAAATAATCAAGGCCCACCACACACTACCACCCCAAAAAAAGACAAAACTTTACTGTCCCCACAGGTTCATCAAATAAAACAAAACCATCTCCAAACAGCTGAAAATATCCTGTTAATTTCCTTCACCTCACGTCTTCTCCACCAGATAAACGAGAGCATTATCACTGTTTAATACAAGTTTTAATTGAGTACTGTCACTGGTGGGAAGAAAATTGTGGAACCACTACTTTCCATATCAAACAAAGCAGGTAATTAACAGCTATTCTGGCACAATCCCTTATCACCAAAATACACAACACTGTTAAGTTCTCTCAATGCCAATGCTCTACTTCAACAAAGGAAAGTTGATGTTTCAGGGTCACATTCACTCCTTTAATACACAGGCATAAATTTACTGCTCAGTCAAACACCTATAATTAAACACAAGAAGAATATAATTCTAATATTCAGACAGGCTTGCATATAAGTGGGATATCTCCCCCTCTAAAGATGATTGCCTTTCATTTTTTAGTTTCAAGTAGCTACAGTTCACTTAGTTTTGATTACATAGCAATTAGATATGCAAATACAAGAGATCTAAAAAAATGGTTTTTCAAATGTCAGATTGTAAGCAATCAAGCTTATTCTTTTCTCCTGTACACACAAGCTATTCATTAAATAGCTATTGTCTTAAAAACACTCCAACCGATTGCTTGTATCAGTGTTGTAGAAGCAAATATGGAAGTGCACATTACTCAGAACACAGCTCATCAGACAATGAAATGGATCTTACAATTAATTTAATACACATGCTAGTGGTTAACTAAGTATCATCTTCGGTCATTTTTCCTGCTGTTATCTGTATCGAAGCTTCACTGTATTTCCAAATTAAGCAAAACTTACTTGTTTATATATTTAATGACAAATGTGTTGGTAATCAATGTCATGGCTAAAGTTGTTGAATTGTTGAATATCATTAATTATTCATTGTATGTAGAAAATCCATTCTGAATAATTGATTATGGATGACTTTCATTGTATATTAAAAGTATGTTTGTATAAAAGAAGTCACTATGAAACTATGCAGTTAGTGTAACTTTGACAGGAATAGCCATTTTGATACCCTGTTTTTCCTTTTGGTTTTTTGTTTGTGTTTTTTGTTTGTTTGTTTTTTTTAAGGCCCACAGGTATGTCCTATTACACATGCAGACTTAGAATTTCGTATGCATCTAAGACCACATATATAGCTCAGTTCTCTATAAGACATTTCACTGGTCCTCTGGAAGCATCCCACAGTTTGACAGCAGCTCTGAAAAGACCAAGGAAAGAACTACTGCAAAATTATATAGACTAGCCTATAAAATATTTTTACCCACAACTATGGTCAGCCACTGACAGTTTTAAAGTTTGCTCTTGCAAAACTCTACAATGTAAGAATAAAATGGGATGGGGGCAGGGGTGGGTCGGTTGTTTCTCTAAAATATCACAGCAACCACTTCCAAGCTAACAGGAGAGGAAAAAAGATCCCTAAAAGCAAACCTGCATTCAGTGAGTCAGCTGTGTAAAAATGTACACCAAGAAGGGAAGTTGAAACAGTTTTTTCCTCAGGTGGAGCTTTTAAGCCAGGTAACTGAAGTAAATAAAATGCTTTCTTAGTTGAGTCCATGATCAACAATCACCCTTCAAGATGTCCCTTGCAGGAGGTACATATCCTTTTCCAAGGTCAGGAAAACAGCAAGAATTACAAGAAATGCCTGATTCAGATCTGTTTAAAAACCCTGAAAAAAATCAGTTGTAGCTCTGCAACACAGTTGTAAGACACTGAAATGTTCTGCAAAGTCAGAACCAAGAAAAAGCTGGAAAGCCTTTTTACAAGAACTGACATTTATGAGCTAACAGATGAATGCATGACAAATTATTTGACATTTTGAGGGTCTTAAAATTTGCCTTTTTTTTTAATTCTTTAAATGTTCAACGTGATTCACTCCTTCCCTCCTCCTGCAATACAGGAGCCTTATTTAACCAGCCAGTACAGCAAAACTCATTGCTTGCCAGCTTGCCCATGCAATGTATATATTCCTTATGCTGCTTCTTCCCTAAGGGTTGCTATAAACAACTGTTTGAGCAGCAAACATAACCTGCGTGTTTGAACTCCTACCCACTTCAGCCTAACAAACAGAATGATATAGGCTGAAAGGCGAACCTGAACATTCCTTCCCAGAGGTGCCCCTGCAAACACTTCCTCATCTATTATATAGTTCACCAAGGGAAGACACTGGGAAAGTCCTGTATCTGCTACTGTGAAACACAAGGATCCAAGAACCATACTCAAAATGCCAGATTCCTGCCAATTTCTGCAGCTGGCAAGATACTGTCTAATCACATTCACTATGCTTTTTACCCCGACTTGCAAAAGCAGCCATTTGAAAGTGGGTTTAACAGGAACACAAGTAATATGTCAAACATGACTCACTTCAAGTCGTTACACTTATTCTACCTGGTAGTTTCTTCGTAAGCCATGAAATGTGCACTGAATTAGATTGCAAAGAACAGGTCTGAAGCCTACAATAACCAAATAAAATCAGACTTCCTTAAGAGTACTGAAACGCATAATCAGTAGTATGCGTTTTCCTCTTCAAAACATTGGTTTCTGCGGGTATATATAGAAGACACGGCGAAGTCAAAGTATTTGATTTTTCTTAGAAATGGAGAATTGGGGTTTCTTTATTTTTTTTTAAGGAAGGTTAATTTTATTACCAAGTGAACAATTCCAAAAAGGTGCACTTCAAGCTAAACTGAATTTATATTTTAAGACTGGATATTGAAAAATTTCACTAGTCAGGTTGCAAAAAGCAATTTGGGTATTTGCAATACCCTTGTGTCCTTACTGCATACTAATTTCCCAGTTATTTCCAGTATTTCAAAACACAATAGTAACTTTAAAATTTATCGCTTATTTTGGTTTGTAATACCTTTTCTGATTAATGCTGTTTTGAGACAAGTGTGAGCTAACATATTTAAGTTGTAGGTCTTTTTTGTCAGTCAAAATTTCAGCCATTCAGTTCCAGTTTTGTCAACTTGAAACACAACTGAGTATTTCTCAGCCGCTTCAAAGACTTCTTGATTATTTGAAGATCACTTACTAGATGGGGACCAAATACAATATGGATTATCAACACAAACACCTCAATTTTTCTGTATAAAAATTCATTTTAAATCTAAAAGTTCTTTGTTAACTACTAGCTTTTAGTTCTTGAAATTATATATCACAGTACATTTCATGAGTTCAGTAAGCTAGTTAAAACCAAATATCCCCAAAGATTCTAGCAGCCTAAAACTTAAATACCCTTGAATACTTATGACTGCAAATACGCATTTGAAATCAATAGTTCTGCATCTTAAGTGGATACCAAATAATTCTGTCAAGTGAATAAATTGAAACAGTCAGGTATTTCAGGTGGATTCAGTCAGTCAGTTAAATGTCGTTTGTCATTCCAATCCTTTAGCATTGTCTGATTGTCAGAGATGCATTAATCGTTTCTGTACAGTTGCAGGACTGAACATTCCAGATAATCATTTATCAAAATACTCCAAAGAGTACACAAGCAGTGACAGAGCTGTTATTAATTGTGCTATGGGTCCCATCTTTCAAAAAACTGCTTTCTTATTCAAGACAAACATGCAGTTGCTAAAGTGAAGAGCAGCTTTATCCCTCGGAAGAGACCCAGCACTGTCAGCACTTTTCTTACACTTGTAAGTACCACCACAGCAGAAACACCAAGGACCAACAAATTAAGGTATACATTCACACTTACTAAGGAAACACATTTACCTAGGGCAGAGTGTGTAGAGTTTAAAGGTCTGACAGAAAATTAACCAGCATTTTGACATGGAGAAATATGGGAGACTGAAGTGAAAAACATGTAGAACTAGGCAACCATGTCCATGCTTTGGACAGGATTCAGGAAATTGTTCCCAGAGCTCCAGACTGCAGAGCCAAGACCACCAGACTGAAGAGCCAGGACATGTACAACACTCAGACTACACCAAGACAAGAGAACAAAAAGACCAGTGTTCAGTTTTTCATTTGTAACTCTGGGGTGTGATTTTCCCAGCTATCAAGTTTGAAGAAGTTTCCTTAAAATAAAGTACTATCAACAGTATTAAAAAAAAAAAAAAAAAAAGAAAAAAATCACACAGAGAAAACCACCACAAGTATCAAATCACTATCAAAGAGAGTAATGCTAAAAAAAACCCTCCAAATAATAACTCCACACCAGAATATCCAATTTCTTTCTGCCTCTATGAACTGTTAACCTGATTGAAAACAGTCATGCCAACCTTGTGCAACAACACACTGTGACAGAACAGCATGAAAAAACTAGGAATAAAACAGACTTAACTACATACAGAAAAAAATATTATCATCATTTATCTAAATATTATATCCAAACATTTAGGTTATATGCACTCACTGCCCACATGCCAGATAAAGGCACTCAATTAACAGATTGCTCTTTGCTTTTAAAGAAAAAAAATCCTCCCATTCATGCATGCAAAAATACCACTGGCATACATGCAATACAATACATAAAAACCAGGACAGTTTGGTTCATAATTACACAGCCTATCCTTACTTATGTCAGGAATTAAATGATTTCAAGAATTCTACTTGAAATACAATTAAGCTTTCATTTTTTTCTCATTCTTCATGCCACACCTACAACTTGCCTACAGAAAGCAACCTCTAGTCAAGTCTGAGAGCAACATCCTTATCTACTGTCTACACCTCTTCCAACGCTACTGCACTCAGAGTTCATGCTCTGGTAACTTCAAGGCAAGTAAACAGTGCAAATTCACCCATCACCCTGACTCTCAGGAAACATTTTTTCTATATATTTCTGCTGTTGGATTTTTTTATTTCCCTTAAGATGGTTTTATGCATGTTAAATAACTTTACCTTGCAGTTATGACAAGTCTGTCATTATTTTCTTATGCCTCATGTAATCATCTTTCCCTACATTGCTCAGGTCTCCCAGTTACAATGCTATTTTTAAAATACCAGTGTTTATATCATTTGCTACCTCAATGCAAAGAGATAGTGTTGCTAGAAATCAAAACTCAGTTTAGTGGACTTTCATGTCACCTAGTTGTGTTTTCTGAGAATAAATGAAGTACCATGGAAATTAACTTTCCTTTTATTATAATAATTTAGAAAGCATATGACCATTGAGAAGGAGGTAAGCAAGGATCAAGACAGAAAAAGACAGCCAGAGAAGACTTCTATCGAGAACTAAGTAGAACCTTATGTCAAAGTAAGGAAAATGAATGCAATTCATAAAACAAAACAAAGGAGAAGTTCATGAAAGAGGAAACAAAATAAAAAAAAAAAAGTTGACCTAGGTTCAAACCAAGACACAGAAACATTAGGAAAGGAGGCAAGAAGATTCATGACCCTACAAAGACTCAATAACAAAAAAGAAAAAAAAAATCTCCCAGACATTTTGCTATTAAAATGTAACTGCTCTGTAGTTATTTTGGATTACTCTCTATACTACTGTGTTCACTTCTCAAAAATGTTAGTTTTTCACACACAAAAATATATTAGTGTTTCCCAGCAAGTGCGTCAAATTCATGATATTTTTATACTGACTAGACATCTCCTTCTTGTACTGATTCCACTTATTCTCACCAAATTTTCTACATAATTCTGTAACACATTCTAATGAAACCAAACAAGAATTTGATATTACCATTGTTTTTCCACAGCCAGTTTTCCTGTTACTTCAGCTGACAGTTAATCCATTCTGTCAGGCATATGTGAGCTACTGTCAAGTTGAAGTCCCTGTTTGTCAGACTTTACTTTCAATGTCCAAAACCGACCTCAGGTTCTCTTTTTTTCAGGCTGTTAAAGGTTAGAGGACAAGATTTTGGTTGTCTTGTAGGAATACAGTACCAAATTGACTTATGATTCAAACTACATTCAACAGTTACTCTCATGAAGAAATGCATCAAAAAAGCACGAATACTGTGTGTTATCTTTGTGGTACTTAATCAAGTGAGATAATTTACACAGAATAACAGGTTCTATTAA
The DNA here is from genome assembly GCA_013399695.1 of Formicarius rufipectus. Taxonomy (NCBI): domain Eukaryota; kingdom Metazoa; phylum Chordata; class Aves; order Passeriformes; family Formicariidae; genus Formicarius; species Formicarius rufipectus. Next base: position 1,815,479 of record VXAU01000081.1, on the reverse strand, counting down.
GTTAAACAATCTCCAGGCATTGCCTGGTATATTCTACTACTGCAAGAGTAATAAGGTTTGTCTAAGAGTAAAACAGGTTTGTGTACCTGGCCTTAGCAAACATTTGAATAAGTTGTTATCCATCCTTCCATGCAGATACTCAATACACTTGAAACTGAGTTGGTATGAGTTCATGAAATATTCAGTGTGCATTCAGTGCACCCTACATTTATCAAGACATTCCTCATTTACTGGCCAAAAAGGTAAGAAAAATATTAATAGTTAACAGACAGAAGCTGTTAATTACTCTCAGAAAATACTAACAAAAATGTGCAACTGTAATAAACCCCACTCTATCTGAAATATGTAAAGATGAACAAACACTTGCAACTACAGCTGGATAAACTGTAAAGTAAGGATAGTGACCCACCACACACCTATTAAAACCTACGCAGCTACTTGAATTTCATTCATATGCTTAATATACTGGCCATACATAGCAAAAGTGCAACCTGTGATTAATAATGTCTGTTTCAACCCAGGTCCAGGCTTGACAAAGGCTAATACTAAGCCAAAAGGCCTAAGGAAAGCAAAAACCTGTCACCATCTATAAACAAGTTTAAATGGCAAACCACTCAATCATTCTAGGAACTACAATTTGTGATTGTTATCATACAGTTGACAAGGAATCCAGTATCACCACCAGGAAACACTACAGATTATTTGTCTCTATTTGGAAAATAATAAAATAGCAGAAAGTCAAATATAACTATCTTCCAAATGTTAAATTAGTAATCTAAGTATATGGATTCAGCAATAGTGGTATCTTACATTGTGTTTACTCTTTTACTCCAGTCAAAAGAGTCTATCAGTCTAAAAAAAAGAATTGCTAAATCTGACCCTAAAGAACCATATCCAGTATGGTAAACAACCACCTGTATTCTGCCTGCCAGCAGCCACCCAAAAAATACAGAGAACAAAAAACTGTCCAGAACTGATAGGTACTCAGGAATCACAGAGGCATGCTGCCTTCTTCCCTGAATCAGCAGATTATAACCCCATTCCTGAATTTAAGTAGACCAAATTTTCACACAGGATAGAAAATTCCCATGAACCTCAACCTAAGTCTGGTCTTTCCCACACAAAATTGGCAAGCAGAGGTCCACAATACTCAAACACAATCAAAATGCAACCCGGAACACAAATTATTCCTGGTAAGCATAATTATCACAACATTAATTCTTAACAAAGTTAGGAAAAAAAGTCAGCCATGTAACAAACATGAAGTCATTCCCTGAAGGGTAGGCCAACAGGTTAAGGTTGTATGGTAGAAAAACCTAGAATCCAGACAGAGTTTAGTGGTGCTTTTAAATAAGAATGATGGTAAAGTCTGCACAACCACTAGTTACCCTTCACAACACACCATGAATATGAGAAGATAACACTGAATTTGTCATTTGTGGAACATCAGACAAATTAGCTCCCTTGTTTTAGTATTATTTGGTAATGTTCAACACTATTACCCCTGAAAGGTAATAGTAAAGTTTTAAGAAACTGTATGATTGTACATAAGAATGCCCATACTCTGCTAAAACAAAGTCTCACCTAGTTCAGTAACTTGCTTCTGATTCTTTTCTGCTAAGGAAGTATGGAAAATATTTCAGGTTACAGTATATTTTCATTATTTCAACCTTGTTTCACTACTTTGCTAGACAACATAAAATGCAGATAGATGTTTGAAGACAATTTTGTCAGTGCCTCAAAACAATTCAGAACGCAAAGTCCCCCAAGCCTTTCAGAACTTCTATTCATATGCCAGATAAAAACAGCTGTGAGCTGCAGCCTAGTCAACCTTCTATAACACAATTAACACTCTCTGTGCTTCCCACCTAACAAAAGCTTAGGAGTAATTCCACAGAAAGACAATTTCTACCACGGCACAAAATAAGATGAGTCAATTCTGGTTCAACAGACATAGCATTTTAATTTATAAACCAGACTTGTTTATACGTAGATGTTCAGGCAATGATTCAAGACTCCCTTGATATACATTTTCCACTACACTTCGTGCTACTTTTCTCCAATTTCAAGATAATCTAGATTCTCTCGCCTCTTGATCATAAAGTCTTTTCCTCACAGGGAACTGAGAGAAAAACAAATAAAAGGAAAGCATAACGCAAGTTGATTTCAACTAGCAGGGCTTTGATTACACTTCTCCAGACTACCGTTTCCACTGTATTTAATGGCATTAAAGAAGTATTTTGTTAAGTCAGTTATTTCCATATTTAATTAGTTTAATAACCAATTTAACTGCTCTCAGAACAAAATGACATATAATCAAGTTTTGACAGCAAAGTTAATCATAGCCAAAGGCTTCAGCTACTTTTCACATTGCAAAGGAAAACTCATGTCTTAACAGTGTTAAAATCCACTCCAAGCTGCAACTTTGTATTGAGCTCATGCAGAAATATATGCAGTATAGCATGGATGTATTTTGTACATAGCCAATAAAGGGCAAAGGTATGTATACAATAAACCATCTAAAAGATACATTGCATCAGATACATATTGGTAATATTTTCTGAAAGACTAATACTGCCTTGCAATAACTTTTAAGGTCCTCTGGCACCTAATTTCCACCACCCCCCCACCCCAAAATAAAATCATTCTGCTCTTGACAGTAAGAGCATTCGCCTGGCAGTTATGAAAATACTTCTGCAATACACTGCTTCAAATAAGAAGCATTTGTCAAATCTTATATACAAGTTTGGGAAAAATGTTATCGTAAAATTTACATTCCCATACATAACTATGCTAATTGTGCCTGCATTCTTCAGTACTGTCAATATGAACTGAACATTTTTTACTTAAATATATATGCAGGTAAGATCTCAAGGATAATACTCCAGAAGCTCTGGACTACAAAACTGCCGTGAATAGGCTTAAAAGGAATCAGCTTTCAGTCAAGGGTAATTCAAGAAATAGTATCTATTACCTTCAACATGGCTGCATTTTTAATTCTTTGAAGTACAGTATCTACTGTAATTACATCAGTAGCTTGCCAAGAGGCTTCTTCTTTCTGTGATGACTTTTTTTCTTTGTCTATGCTATTATCTAGTAAACTCTTACCGCTTGAAACACTGCTCAAGTATTACCAGCAACATAAGTCAAGAGACATTTTTTTTGTCAGTGAAAAGGGAGAAAGGCCATGCTTCAATAATTCCTTAATAAAAATAATAAAATCTGGCTTTACAGTTTCTCCTGCATTCAAAGTAAGTGGTTACAAATGCAATGAATGTTTTGAAATTAGAACAGAAAAGTCTATTTTCTGAAGTACTCACTACTAAAAAAAACTAGCTTATGAGCAACTAAAAATATTTTCATTACATCTTATGTTTTACAATGAACCTCCAGGAAGGCAAAACGGTATCAACTACAAAGTATATTCTTAAATAAATTTGGATTCTAGGCTAGAGCATTTTTCTTCACATAGCTACATACAAATTCTCATACGGCTTAATATGATGCATTCTTCACTGTGTATTAAAATAGCAATTGTGCCACAGAAAACATGCAAGTTTATATACAAACTATTTTTTTTGTTTAGAGTTAAAAGGCCAAATAGTACATTGGTCAAAAATTCAGTCCAAAGAAAGTCTCTCAAGTCTAATCAATCAGTCTGAGAAATCAACTTCAATGAAGACATGCATACTTACGCGAAAGCACCTTTAGAGGAAATGTGACTGCAAAACATACTGGATGCTGAAGTTAATTGATACCAGGACAGTATCTTAAACACTTCCTTCTGAATGTCTTAAGTAATTTTCTATTCCAAGTTTACAATCCGCATGCAGTAGATTCAGAACACATGCTGTATAAGCCATATCAATCTTATCTAAGGAGTCTGCTCATACAATAACTTGTACTGTATAGTCACAGAAGCTGAGAGCAATTAGAAGTGAATGCAACTCTGTTATATAGACAACTTGTAGCTTTGATTTGCAACAGAAACTAACAAAGCAGAATCCAGCATATCAAACATGCTGAACTGCTACTTCACGCTGTCTCACTCAGCTTCCCGTAACTAGAGGTCAATTTTAATAAACAGCACCCTTACCAATGAATATTGTCAAGGGATTCTGCTAGTTATAGTTCTAAATACAAAAGCAATCATCTCACCTCCAGAAACTCCACCAGTACTGTCAGAAAGGGATTATTTTTAAAATTTTTTTTTAAACAGAAGTACAGTCATTCGAGTCAAGCATTATGATTATGGAATTGTTTTCAATTTCACATGCCAATGTTCCAGTCACTTAAAGAATTTTTTTCCCTGCAGGTCCTAAGGGTATTGACAAACAGTCAAAACCCCACCTACACAATCAGTGACAGAATTTTTTTACTTTGCCATTCCAAACTGTGGCCATGATTTGTCAACAGAGACACATGAAACTGTCAAACACCATTAGCATGCTTGTGTGTAGAGGCACATTTTAAAGGCCACAGGCCTGAGCCAAGCAATTTATTTCCCAGAACATAAGAAAAATGATGGCTGACAAACTTCCATTTTGAAACACAAAACAAACAGCTTCACCATGTGCGACCATACACTAAATACCTTCCCTCTCAACATGTCATATATGACAGTTAAACACTGCAATAGGGCAGCAATAATAGGGTTGCTTAACAAGACACACTACAAAGTATAGATGATGTAGCATCAGTAATATCACTTTTTTATCTAAACTGAATGTTTAAGACTTTCCATTGGAAATCAAAGTGTATGAGATGATACTTTAGAGACTAAAAGGCATTAAAATATTACAAATATATAATACTATACAGCACATAAATTTAATAAAATATCCTGATCACAAGACATCTAAATTTATGCCCTCTGATAATTTTCCTCAAACTTCATGCAGGTGCCAAGGACAGGTGGCTTCTAATTCCTTTTTAGCCTTATTATAAAACCAGAGTTCAAAGAACTGGAATTATCTATTTACTGTAACAACTCTACGCAAGTCAAAGATCAAGACTGGTACTAACTGAGAGCTTGTGCATGAGACCTTATGCAACTTCTTCTTTCAAGGTGAACAGTGATGTAGGAACAAGTAAGCTGTAGGTCAGAAACCACAAATCAGTTCAAATTATCTCATATGGAATGAAATATAACAGATTTGAAGCTTCTAGAGCGGATGAAGGCAGAGAGTTCTTCAAATTCAGAATTGCACAGCTGCCTGCCTTTTTATTTGAAACAACCAATTTTAAGGAAAAAAAATCTTGTGTATCATGTTTCCTAATGGACTAAGAATGAGTAATGGGCTCATCATACACTGTTCTAAAAGAGATTCTTGTCCAAAAGTAGGCAGAAATGGGAAAAAACAATGCAGCTGACCAAGACTGCCACAACCCAGCAGTCTGATGCTGTAAAGCTTCATACCTCTCTAAGTGAGAGAATGGCACTAAGTGTGTTAAACAGCACAGGGCTGGCTCCCCCAGGTGTATCAAGACCTGTTTTGCATAATTCATGTAAGACAAGGGAGACCAAAAAAAAAAAAAATAGAATTTGCTTATCCATCATTGGACAGTCTTCACTTTCATTAATGAGTACTCTTTAACTGGTGTGCAAGTTACTAGTTTTGCTTAATACCTAATGAAAGGTACCTTCAAACTCGGCAAAAAATGCCTTGGTTCTTAATAAAGTTACATATTCATTACCTTTTGAGGAATGCCTGCAACCCCTCTCCTCTCCTCAATAATCTCCTCCTTCAATCACCCCCAGGCTCTAATCAAAATATTTTCAGTAACTAAGGTTTTGATTTTAAATTTGCCAAAAGCTGCCCCAGAGAGATATTCTGATTACCAGCTGAGCCTCGGATACAAACAATTTGAGGATCTCCCTGGCTATCTGGGGTAAATCTGCCAGCAAGTTTGAAGATGTGATGCCAGTTCAAGTGTTTTGGCCATGTGACAAAGATGTCTAATTCATTACTTTGCTCATAGGCCCTAGAGCAGAGTAAAATTCTCTGCAGAGCATATCCAGATGGTTTATTTTCCACCACATCAGTCCTTCCATTTTCTCTTGGGTTTCTCAATGTTATCAAGGTAGGAAAAGTACACGTGGACAGTTTACTGAAGTTCATGATATTTAGTACCATGTAGCTGTCAATTAGATTGACAGCAGTTTAGTAATTAATTCCCACAATCAATAAGCTTTCTTTTGTAATTAGCACTGGTAAATCAGGTTTGCAGATATGAAATATATTTATAAAATACACATAAAATTAATTTCCATTTCTTATCTCCCTCAAATTTCAGAACAATTCTGTGAAAAACAGGAGAAATCTCAAATACAGACTTCTCTAAATGCTGACTCTAAATGAAGGAAAGGTTTTAAAAAAGAATTAGCGTAACCTTCCATTAAAAAAAATTACTATTACTTCTGTATTTTAAACTTGGAAGTGCATTAGCATTTTGAAGTACAACTTGCAAAGAGAGAAGCCTTTTGAAAAAAATGGAAAAAAAAAAAAGTTGGTTATCATTAAAGAAAGTTGCACTGCAAGACTAAGGAGCTCATCTCTAAGTATAATCTACCAACGAAAGAGGCAAGAGTCATTAGCAAGAAGTGTACTTATGTCCCACACTGATAGATAACACTCCTTCTTACTTTAAGCTGTTTGTGATCACCATGCCTTAAAAACAGCTTCCAATCTTTATTTTTCCAAGAAAGATTAGGAGTGAATGGCAGGACAATCAGTTTTATGAAGAAAATTATTTGGTACTTGAAACTGGTTTACCAGTATCATATTATTTGGTATTCAAATATATTATACAATAATCATTCAAATACATTCAACACTAGTTGCAGTATTATCTCATTAAATCCTCAATAGCCAAGTACTCTGTGCTCAAAAAAATGAGACAGCCAACTTTGAAGATGTAATGGGCATTTAAATGCTAGCTGGATCAATTTGTAGTTTTCAATGTATACGAGGTTCCAGTTGATCTACCATGTTTGTCCCTTGTTCAAGATAGCTTTCTTTTCTTATTATACTTTAAAAAAACAGATGACTCACTCAAAAGGTCTCAGCTTCTCTAAGCTTTTTCTTAAGCATAAAACTCCAGTATCTCCTACTGCCTGTTCTCTTCTAAAACCAGAGTAATAACAAAAGAAAAAGCATGGACAGTGGGGAAAATCAGTCCAAAAATACTACTTGCCCAGACAGTAAATCTGCCCAAGCTATATAGAGAGCACAGGACAGGACAGGTTCTGAAGCACAGTGGTGGGAGGACACCAAATGCAGCAGCCATCTGCATGTGGTCAATGGAAACCTGTTCTGGGCGACCCCTGCTGCAAGAGGGGAACCTCCAGACATCCCTTCTGACCTCCACCTTTCTGTGACTGTGAGAGACACTTCACCAGCTCCAAGACACATGTGAATGTTGAACAGATAGGTCAGAATACGTCACACTGCAGAGAAGGTGCTGATATCCCAGCTGGCAGTTCAGAATGATGGACAACAGAGTAATGGAATGAACATAAACTACTACATGGGCTGGTGGTCCCTAAGTGCCTGCCCTGCTGATACTGTAGAAACAGAACATGATTTCTAACTGACCATCTCTTCAGTGGGACCTAATATAAAAGGCATTCAAAGAATGAAGGCGGTTATAGCTCTAACAAAACACAGACAGTTACACCCTCTTCTACAGAACCTAGACAACTAAAACCTCTCTAGGTTTGACTAGATCTTTGCTCAGAATCTGGAAATCTCAACATCCAAAATAGTAATAGGTAGAATAAGAAGAAGGGTGATGACAGTATTACAGCATATTATGAAAACAAGGCATCAAATGAAATTTGAAAGTGAGAGTGATAAGCTCTGGAAGGAAGAGCTGTTTAACTGGGTAGACATTAGATTTGTATAGTAATTGTTACGTGCCACATATGTATCAACAGAATGCAGTATGTGGCTGATCAGAATAAGGAAGAGAGAGGGGTTTTTCTAAAATAGAACCAAAAGAAACAATACTTCTGGGAACAAAGAGAAAAGGGATACTGTTGAGTGCACATTTCAAAATGGTAAATAACTAGAAAATAAACCTAGAAAAATAGTTACCACAAGAGCAACCTCATGTTCACAACAGCTCTGTCATGTAGGTTCCCTAATTACATGGGCTGAGCATACATATTACAGGACAAAGCAACGAACAGCCCTATTTACACTGCATCTCCACCTGAACAGAGAATAAAACCAGCTCTTTTTGGTTCACTCAGACCAAACTGACTGCCACAAATACATGAAACTTTTCTTTATTTTTTTTCTTCTTCTCTTATCCACACTATTTGCACATATCACTACTCTGGTAATTCAATACAAGAAAATTATTAATAACACCTTTGAGGTTAACAGCTCTTTCTTAGAAAAATACATTCAAATTCCATTTTTACTTTTACCTTGTGAAACACGACACAGTAAGTCATTTATTACTGAAGAATGCTCTGTAATTGCTAGTTAAGACTCCCGATTGCAGCATTATAGAGTACACAAATTTAATTTCTTCAAGATAGCTTGTGTTATTTACTAGGTCTGTAAGAGACATTAGATAATGAAAAAGCATATAGTAAGAACACAATAAGTAAGAACGAGAGAATATGAGCTTACCCTCCATGAGAAAACAAAATCATACATCTGAAACTACACTACCCTTCAAGGGCTTACCTTCTTTTTGTCCCTCATTGAGCCCTTCCCCCGGACCATTATCTTGCATCCTGTTTCTGCCTCAAGCTGTTTAGCTGTTAGTCCTCTGGGCCCAAGGATTCTTCCAACAAAGTTAAACTGGAAAAAAGAAATATTTCTATAAAAGCAAGTAAACAAAATTATAAATAAAATTTTACAAGATGTATTTCTGTCTCTAACAAATATCAAGTATTTAATGGTTTAGAACACCACAGTGTTCATACTAGAGGTTGAAGAATTAGGCAAGTACTTTTTTCATGTATCAGATACCTATGTGGCCCCAGTTTTAAGGGGAAACAGGTTTCAGGTGAAACTAGGGCTTTTAAATGTGACATTAGGCAGCACACAGCAGTGGTGTTCCTATTTTCCTCCTCATTAAACCATATGATTCTCTTAGAGAAACTACAGACCACTCTCCCTCACCACTAGCATGGCCAGATACACTCATCCAAAGGCCAACAATGTGTACCACGTCATGGAAACACACAGGGTCTGGTTGCATGCCCAAACGTTCACACAACTTATGTGTGGTGGGACTGCTCAGGTGCCAGGTGTAGGTCCAGTCCCACAATGACAGAGGACCTTCAGGAATGGTCTCTATACCCACTACTGTATTGTTCTCTGCCTGCCCACAGCTAAGGAATATACAGAAAAGAATCTTTTTCACCATTCCAGGCTGTTCTTGTGGGCTCAATCTGGGAAGCACATCTAGAGAAACCCTTCTTTATCTACCCATGCGATAGCGCTTCCTTCAGAAAAACAAAATGGGGCTTCTTACAGTCTCACTTTAGGTTTCATGGGCAACATTTCTTAAACACTGTATTGTCATATATATACACACACACACATATATAAATATGTATATATAAAAATACATGTGTACATACAAACACAACAAAAGCACATCACTTTTTGTAAACTGTATAATTTACTCAGTTGTACATACAAATAACAGCAAGTATTTCATATTTAATTGGCTAACTGCAGCAAACAGCCCCCTGCCTATGCTTAACACAGTAATACCACCATACATAATGTTATTTCCTAGTTATTTTCAAGGGGTTTTCCCTTTCATTATTTTCAACCAAATATTCTGGAAATTATTACATAAATTAAATAAAAAGCACTAAGTGATGGTAGCATTGAGAACATACAACAGTACCCTGTGACAACTGTAGTGCTTGGATGAAGCACCACAGTCAAAGGGTAGACAAACTAAGAAATTTCGGAATGAGCATTAAATTCAAAGAAGATTTTAGACAAACTGGAACTCTGTAGTAAGAACCGAAGTCTGAATATTTTAGAACCTGGTAAACAAAGCTATTCAATTGAATTGTAAGTTGTTGGTTTTCATTTCCTCAGCTAATTAAAACTGCTTTTGAGTGCAACAATTCAACACATTTGAAATCCTTATAACACTGCAAAGACCAGAAATGATTTAGAAGTGAGTAGAAATTATGAACAGAAGCAAATTACAGTTCTGCAACAAAAATAACCATGTTTCACAGCAGTGAAACCATAGGGAATATATACTCCCAAAGTTATTTAGTATTCGAAGCTCAGAAAATAAAGACGTGTGAATCTACTGGGGAGAGGAGGTTGTGGAATAAAGACTAAAGGAACTTGTGATCACACACAAAAACTGTGAATGAGAAGAAACTAAGGAACACTCACTAAGACTTGATAAAGCAATGTACTAGCTACAAGCAATAAAGTTCACCTTTGAAATATTATTAAAATCTTACATGCTACATATTTGGTGTTTAATATCAAAATTATACCACTGTCTTACATAAAGAGCATCTTACTTGACGTTCTCCAGAGCCACAACTTCCTGCACACTGAACTTTTAGGTATCTATGCCATTCTCCAAGTAATACTAAAATAATACTACAAACTTGGTTTTAAATCAATCTTTTAACCAACTCAAAAGCTGACTATTATTATATTCTCTATCTCCCAAGAAAAAGAGCAGACTCTAACGTTTTATGAATTTGTATCATGACTAAAAGAACAATCAAACAGTAAGATAATTGGGATTTAAAATAAATAAACAGAATGTAGGATACTCAGAAAACAAAAAGAGAAATCTGTATTACTCTCAAGTTTGTAACTTTATGTTTTTTGAACACTATTTAGAACTTCTAGTTGAGAACTCACAAATTTACACTGCAACACATTCTGTTAAATATTAAGCAAGTTCATTTCCCAGAGCCTTCATGAATTGTTCCACGGCAGCTCAACTGTCTTTTCTTTCCAACCTGTATGTATTACCACTTTGAATCTTTTTGGATAGCTATTCTTTCCAAATCTCTGATCATTCTCATTACCTCTCCTAAGTCCTCGAATTTGTCCATTTCTAAAAGCAGGATGCTTAGGCAAGGCGAGGCAACTTCAACCGAGACCTCAGCAAGGTTAAGTTACTCAGAACAATTACATCTTACAGACCACATTCTTCTTAGCACATCCCAGGTTGCTTCTTTCCCTCCCCCCAAAATTCAGTTATTGTGTTTGTTTCAACGTTCAGAGACCTCAAATATTCTTCATTACCTCAGCTTCACTAGTTTTCTCCAATTTTGTATTCATACGCAACTCCAATACCCCTCTACAACAAGGGGGCTCTACATTTGTGTAAGGAATTCCACATTACTGACTTCAGGAACAGTAATTTTAAGACAGTTTTGGATCTTAATTCTATCTTTACAAGTATTTGTCATGACTTTCCTTCTTTTTTTTTAAGCATATTTTTTTTTATCCTACCAACCAAGTTACTCTTGAATATGTTAGAGATCCAAGATGAAGGAGAATGCTGCAGGATCCCACCTGACGTGCATTCTTAATTGACTCAGCAGTAATCAATTACCTTAGATTAATCCAATCATTGCTTTAACAAATTATATCCTAGTTTTTGCATTGAAGGATCACTGTCAGTACTCAGCTTCTCAGGATCTTAAAGTTGTAGCTCAGAACTCATGGGAAAAAATAATCCCAACTCTTTTGTTAGAGCAGTAACCAGCAAGACCACAACTCAGGAACACAACACAGAGGAAGCCCTCAACTTGGCCAGTCTCAATGTTTTGTCAGAATCAAGTTGTATCCACAGCTACTGCTTCTCTCACCTGTCAGGCCAGCTAAACTATCAAACAGAATTATCAGAATGAGACATCTTACAATTCAAAGGACTATTTTTAACATCTCCTCAACATTTCTCATGTTCTTTGTCTCATATGCTCGCTTGACTAATCACACTCTTTATCACCTTGTGCTTCCCTAGAAATAAGTCATGTGCAGAAATACTGCTTATTTTAACATTCGTACAGAGCCAAAGCTAAAAATATTTGCCCTTAATTTCTGACAGCTTTTTTTCACTCTGCATTTGTCTAGTACTGCAAGATTCACCTCACCCCCAGAGAACTGCTAGTAAAGAAACAGCAATGGTTCAGAAATGAGTTTGACCAATTTAAGACTGCTCAACTTTGAATGTATCTAACTCACACTATTGAAAAGAGAGATCATGTTAAAAATTAAGCAGAAGTGACCCATGCTAAGATTAACTGCTTCTACATCAACAACACAGAAAATCAATCAAATTAACTCAGTCATTCCTTCCACAATTAATATCTTTCTATACGTAATGTATTTTTATATATAACATTTTCACTTGTGGTAGTTTCACAATTGTTCTCTTGGGATTTTTTAACCAAGCTTAACTAAGCTTTGGTTCTATTTTCTCAAATCTTCCTCAACTCAAAACTAGAACTAAAGAAATAACCTCCAGAGGAAAGGGTTTCGTGACATACAAACACAGGAGCATATTATGCCCCACCTAGAATCCTCTATACTTTAGGAAGAATGGAGGGAACCAGCAAGTATACAATACTAACAATACTCATTAAAAGCCAAGAATTAGAGTGTTTAGTTGAGCTCGGGTGCCGAAGTTTCAATCAGTTACACCCATGTTGCTTGCTCTCTCTCTCTCATCACTCACGTTCCCCTCAGTCTGCTAATCTTCCAAGCTTGAAGTTTACATCATCTACAAAGCACTACAGGATCTCACTGGTGTGTCCGAGTTGTTGTCTTTAAGAAAAGACACTCTTAAAGAAAGCAGACAGATAGAATATGTTGGAAGACCTATGTTTTGTTTTGTTACTGAAAATGCTTAAACAGAAACAAGTATGTTGAGAAAAAAAAAGTTGCTGTATATATTAATATTTACACCTACTCTGAAATAGTATAATGATTATTCTGCAGCAACTAACACTCCCAAGAGCCAACAAAATTTCTATCTAGTGACCTACCTAACAAGTTCACTGCATCAGAAATTCCCTGATAAAGACATCTTGTATTCCCTATGTACAGAAAAATTATTTCCCACACAGACCAGGTGCTTTTACAGTCCTTCTGCGCCTCATGAGCCCCTACACCCAGATCAAAAGTAGTAAAGGAAAATAAGAATGAACTATGCTAAAGACTCAGAACTCCTGATTAATAAGAGGTTGCAAAGAGGTCTGTCTGGTTTTTACAGTATGGGAAATGAAGTGTCTTAATGACCTTTAATGCAAGTTAAAAACTGAAGAACTTGAGGTAGTCCAATAGTACAAATTTCATATTAGTACTCTGACTTTTATGTTTTGTGTTTTCCTTTGAAATATGACAATAATATGTGGCAATATCTAATTCAAATGATGAAAAAAAAATCTATACTACATTACTGGAGATGAATTTGAAAAAATCCAATTTGATTGAAATATCCAAATCTAGCAAGAAAGAACATAAGCACATGCATTTGATTAAACAACTATTTAAATCAAAACCTAGTTTATTCTACCATCCTATTAGCAAATGTCCCAGTAATTTACTAAACATTGATTCTGCAAAGTTAGTTACTTATCATTTGACAAAAGCCAAAACAATCTATTCTTCAAGTCTATTTCAACTCAGGGAAATCAAGAAAACTCTGACAAAGCTTTAGGTATAATGCATATTTGAGTCCTTTTTATACAGAGCCTAAACATTATTTTACAGAAAGTCTCAAGAAAAATTCAGTAGTTCCTCATTATACTAAACTCAAAATAAGATTTACACTTTATGTTGCCTTTAATTAAGGATACTTTAATACATAAGTAATTTCAGAAAAAATTCTTAACAGAAAAAAATTAGTCCTTTCTTTACCAACGATTCATAACAGATGTTTTACAATGTGTCTGTATTTCTAGTAATCTGGCATAACCTTCTGATATCCAGCTTAGAAAAATAATATACATCCTAAAATTTCCTTTAAAACCCCCTTGTAATTACTACAATTGAGTACTTGTAACCATAAATATCCACTCAATGATGACAGTTAATTCTTAAGTGCCTGTAGAAATCAGCTTCAGTACAGTTATATGTCATATATGAAGTTCTCCATTTTTAGACTACCTTTGCATTTCATTAATTCCTTTTTTTTTTTTTAACTGTAACAGGACACGAACTTCAGACTTCTCTATCAGTTAGACAGCAGCCTAGCCCTTCCTTTATCCATATTTTTTCCCAGTTACAAGTTAGAGATAATTCTGCCAGCTTAAAAGTGGATTTTCATCATGAGAGAAAACTGTACCTTATACTCAGCCTTCTGCATAGCCAAGTCAGCTTTCAAATTGGATAATGATACATTAAGCAAATTGAAGCACTGCAATAATGTGTTTTGAAATGTCCTGGTGGTTAGTTTGCTTTCTGAAGACATGGGGAGCAGCCTTTCTTGCTCATTTCATTTTCATATGATTTTCCCCACCAAATAAAAAGCATCTGAAAACCAGCACTCTGAATGGTTTAGTGCTTAAAAATATGTCAATGTTAAGCACCACCTGAAAACTGTTAAAATATTTTATCATTTTATCTTAAGCAGCCACACTGGCAGTTGGTTTAGCCACTTCGGAGGAAACCTTCTATAGTCTTATTCCAAGATCCCTTAGGAGATAACTTAATCTGACAGAGTCAGAGACTGAAGTGCCAACCATGGACGTGAAGTAATGAAGAGACAAAAAGGAACTGCAAGACAACGAAGGCATACAAAAGAAAGTATGAAGAATGTGTATGACACAATATTGTTTTGGTGAGTATGCTTTTTCAGCAAGATTAGCATTACTCCTAAGCATTAATAAATTTCTTAAGGATAAAATTAAGTATATATTTTCATGCACAGATTTTATGAAAAAAAATCAGCTAGTGCATTTAATTGAAACATTTGTATGAAAATTTGAATTGGAAATATTAACACAAGATAAAAAATAGCACTATGCTGACAAAACAAATATTCAGAAGATGAGACTCAGAATCCAATAACAGGTTTCACTGACCCACCAAAATTAGCAAATTTAGGCTTGGGGTTTTTTATTGCTTTCTTTTTAAAGGAATACTGGTTTATGAAAGTGGTAATATAGTTGTTTGTCCATAAAATATTTTGGTATTTATTAAAAAAACCCTCGAATTGCTTTCAGCCGAATTTCAGATAACCGTGGGGTCGGGGGTAACACTGAATCACACACATATGGCTTATGTGATTTTTTGAAAGTCTGTAATTTGAAAACAATACTTGAGATACTAGAAAACAAAACAGAGCATATTACACCTTTTGAAGGCAAGATACTATGCTTTCAGTAAGGTGTTTAATAAAGAAAACAACACTTGTAGCATAACATTATAGATAGGCACCTTTGAGATTGCATTTCTGAGGAAGTAATCCAAAAGATTTTACAGGGGAAAAGAGACAAAAAATGGGCAATTTACCCTACCTTATATCGAATATGCTTTTCTAATTTTCTAACATTTTCCAATATTTACTCAACTAATGTGTCATGGCCATATAACCATTTTCACAATGGCAACTCTGCAAAAAGAAGACAAGGCTTTTGGTTGTTACTTTGTGGATTTTTGGTTAGTTTGTTCACAAGCACAGCTGTAGTTATGTATCTTCATGTACACGTCTGTATGCAAACACAGGTAGACACAGTTTTAAGACAATTAACATGTAGACCTGTACACAGGTGACTTTTTCCTTTATGAAGAATGATCATCAGTAAAATTGACAGTAAGGTAACAGTGGGGATGAATTAAAGACAATCTTTCGGTTAATATTTACAGCCCCCATCCCCTTCTTTCAGTAAAAGTGATTTCTTTAAATACTCCAAGCTGTTACCACTGTCTCATTCCACACAGATGATATTGCTACAGTGTTGATAGTGTGTTATTAAGGAAATAGAAAGTTTCTTTTTCCATTAATAGAAAACCTCAGATATATTCCACGCCTTACTATTTTCAGTGATTCAGCTTATCACAACACAAAACAGCTACACAGCTTTCGTTGAAACAATAACTACTATCAAATAAAAACAAGTGCTTTACATACACAGCTCAATCGGTGACCACAGCACAGATTAACTAGAAACAAAGGCAAAGTTTACATAAAGAGCCACTTGCATACTTTTAAGAAATCAAATAAATACAATGTTTCAAGAAGAAAGTATTTTAAATTTCAAAATTAACTGCATTAGCATGTATTTTGAGGAGTAAACACACTCCAGTGGAATTTGGCAAGTGTTTAGCATAGTTAAGAAAAATGGATTATCTGATGAGATTTTACAGGGAGAGGAGGCTGACACAGCAGATGGTATTATCATGTATCAATGAGGTGAACACAGACAATAGTAACCACATTTAGCAGTTAATTTTCACATACAAAGCAACTTTAGTAGTTGCTAAGACTGCTAGTGACAACATGTGAAGTTTGCCCCAGAAATCTCTTCCAAAACCACCTACTACCAGTAACAGAAGAGATGCTGCAGACAACAATGCATGACAAATACTCCCTCCATCCCTAAATACACAATGTTTTCTAAGCAAAATAACCAAGTAAAGGCTGAAGTACCTAAGTAGTGAATACCAGCAAGATATGTATAATCTGCTTATGTCAAATATATCCACTTATATTTGCTGTGTGTATCTGACATGCACTATTCTAACACTATAATCAAAGCCAAATGATAACTAATGAAGCATTTAAGTGATGAAGTAAAGTAGTAAATTAGAAATACTCTGCAATAAGCAACTTACGCATAGAAAGTATCATGAAATAATCTCTTCATCACTTAAACACAAAAATAAAACCATTAAGGTGCTGGAGAACAAAATACAGAATATCCACCTCCAGAAAATTAGGATCTGCCATATTTTCCATTAGTTACTTTTGTGCTAGATTAACAAAATCAAAACCTCTAGAATATCACTTGAAATGCCTCCAAGATTACTTCAAGTGTGAGCAATTTAATTCCTAACATTTAATAAAAGGGTCATTACAGCTAAAAATATTTAAAGTAGTTCCAATTCTCTAAAATTTGAGTTGTCACAAAGCAAAGAGCAAAATCTATCACTGGTGAAAAAGAGAGATAGTGAAAAGATTTTTTTCCTTCTCTTCAGTTTAGTAAATGACCAAACACCATTTTCAGTATATATGTAATTCACTTATTCTGGTTCCATCCTTATTTAGTACATTGGATACTTTTAAACAGATTATAGGGTTTGAGTGGGGATTTTTTTGTTGTTGTTCCTAACTCTGTTACCATAATCGCTTTTCAACATCAAAGCCAGATAATAACTTATCTTATTACTGGCAAGAACTGATAATTATTGTGGGAGTAAGAGAAGCTTAGTCTAGTTCAAAAACTTCTGTATATAAAATATGCATTAATACAAAAACTAAGGATATGAACACAATTGTAATGTATCGCTAAAACACAGTATTTGTGCAGCAGGAGAACAAAGTTAATATTCAGTGTTTTGACATCTGTGATATATTATACAAAAATACCAGCATCCAGAGGAATATGATTAATGCAAAGCTTTTGCCTATTACACATCTCTGAGCTTACAATGAAAAATTCATCTAGTAACACAGTAAATGAGTTCTCTCCATACAAATACTTACATCAATCTCTTCCAGATCTACATTTAACCCATGTATTACACAACGTAGAGTAGTAGTAATTTCAGTTAACGTGCTAAATTCCTTTAAATTCAATTATTTTCAATTGGATTTTTTAGGCACAACTTCTTATGTCAGTGAGAACAGTACAGATTCCATGGGATGTCTAGAAAGGCAAAAGATCACCAGAAAGTTTATCAAGCTTACTAGTAAGTTCTTTTCTGAGCAGGGAAGAACACCTAAAATCTCTGTTTTAAGTACAGAGTTCTCCTCAATGCTGTTAAACCTCTAATTCACCTCATCTACACTGCTGGTAGAATGGCACCAGTACAATTCAGACACTGAACTGTTTACATTATGTTCAGAATTGAATAAAATCACTTGAATGAACACATGCTGCAAGAGCCAGTTGGCTGACTAAAACTGAACTAATATTTAGTATTCCTTGGACAATTAGTAAGCAGACTTTGCCTATATAAAGATTGTACATGATCTTTAATAAGAAATGATGATACAAACTTATCAGTGTTTGCCAGTAAAGCTCTAATAAGAAGACAGTAAAGGATCAGCGATGAGCAGCAGCACCTTGTTCTCTCTGTTGGATTACGAACAGCTGTCTTCCCTTCTTGGACATGAGCAATATCTGTTTCACAATTTAAAGGATGGATTACCACAAAACACAGCTCGGTCTACCTTAAGAACTGCTTGTCTATTACTGGTTTTAGTAGTGATGTTCTCTAAATAACATTAAAGCAGGAGGTACAATAAGTAAGAACTTTTAGGATTTTTTAATACAATGAATCAGGATTTTTTTTAATTTAAGGTTTGGGGTTTTTTTCCATTTAAAGTAATTCTATTAGTGAAGTAATCCTGAGTCCTACTCAGCTATAAACTTCTCTTTGTCAGTGCCTGTATTCTGCCATCATGACATTATTTAACAAACTAATTGTGCTCTGGAATGTGACAAAAAAACCCAGCACACTATGTAACTTCAGACAAAAAACTGAAATTACCCGAGTGATAAATTTTAATAAATATATTGCTTGCTACAATAAAAACTAAATGGTTTTTATAAAGCACTACCATACATTTAAAGCCCCAAGACACCACAACAACATAACCATCTTAAAATAAAAAGAACAACTTTTTCAAATTCATTAAATCATGGGATGGTTTGGGTTGGAAGAAAACTGAAGATCATCTAATTCCAAACCCATCACGGGCAAGAACACCTTCCACTACACCAGGCTGCTCAAAGCCCCATCCAGCCTGGCCTTGAACACTTTGAGGGATGGGGCATCCACAGCTTCCCTGGGCAACATGTTCCAATGTCTCACCACCCCCACAGTAAAGAATTTCTTCCTAATATCTAATTTGATTCTACCCTCTTTCAGTTTAAATCCATTCCCCCTAGTCCTATCCCTACAGGCCCCTGTGACAAGTCACTCTCCAGTCCTCCTGAAGGGCCCTTTCAGGTATCAGGTCGTCACCACAACTTACATATCCCAATTCTGAATGTTAGCTTTGTGGGTAGAGCTGATTTGCCAGTTACCAGATTACTTGCATTTGTTCCCGGCTGAGCCAGAGTATCAGCAACTGATAAGGTGATCATTCAAAAAGCTCAGAATCTTTCTGATCAGTGCAGCTGTAAACTAGACAAACCAGATTATCTCTGTAATATCAAAATACCATTTTAACCCAGCAGACCACATCCTACTGCTTAAAATGCTCCTTTAAAAACAAAACAAAAAAGCAAGAAATAAATGCATTTAGAAGTATATCTGGGATTTAGAATGAATTACTAAATCCTTTAAATCCACAATACTCACCTCTAATGACCTCTGCGCCGAAGGTTTTGAAACCATGTATAACTGACAAACAGCTTTAGAAACCTCATGTAAATACATTAGATCAGGTNTGTAAATAAATGAAATCAGGAAAAAAAAAAAAAAGGGAGGGGGGGTGGGGGGGAAGAAAACCAGGCTAGCTTTCCAGGTCATTTTAATAACGGTAATACAGCTTTCTTGATTAAAGAACAACAAAATCTGAGAGCACAGATTAAAAAAATCCAACTGCCAACAAAACCCAATCAAAAAAAAAAAAAAAAAAAAAAAAAAAAAAAAAAAAAAAAAAAAAAAAAAACCCAAACAGAATTAAAATTAAGAANCTCAGAATCTTTCTGATCAGTGCAGCTGTAAACTAGACAAACCAGATTATCTCTGTAATATCAAAATACCATTTTAACCCAGCAGACCACATCCTACTGCTTAAAATGCTCCTTTAAAAACAAAACAAAAAAGCAAGAAATAAATGCATTTAGAAGTATATCTGGGATTTAGAATGAATTACTAAATCCTTTAAATCCACAATACTCACCTCTAATGACCTCTGCGCCGAAGGTTTTGAAACCATGTATAACTGACAAACAGCTTTAGAAACCTCATGTAAATACATTAGATCAGGTCTAAAAAAAAAAAAAGGAAGGGGGGGGGGGGGGAAGAAAACCAGGCTAGCTTTCCAGGTCATTTTAATAACGGTAATACAGCTTTCTTGATTAAAGAACAACAAAATCTGAGAGCACAGATTAAAAAAATCCAACTGCCAACAAAACCCAATCAAAAAAAAAAAAAAAAAGAAAAGAAAAAAAAGAAACAAACAAAAAGAAAAACCTCAACAGTATTACAATTAAGTATACAATTTTTTTCTCCAAATTCCTAACCTACATTTCATGTGACGTTCTGAGTAAACAACCAAAATTTCAATACCTCAATGAAACAACACTAAGTATCTAACAATCTGAGTGTTTTTGATGAAATATTGTAACAATGGTTATTTATTTAAATAACACAACTTTTAGCACTGAAATTCTAACGAACATGACAAAAGAACCTTAGCAGTAACTACACCTAGTTGACCAAATGCATTACAGCTAGTCAGTGAAGCCAACACTAAGCTTCCTTTGCTATTTGTTTGAACTACGTATCTGTCAGAACTCATCAAAACGTAATCAGAAAAATTCAGGATATAGCAATCTCCGTACATCCAGAAAATCACTATCTTCAAAATGTTATCTAGGGCACAAACATAATTTTCATCCACACATTCAACCACAAAATATAACAAAGTCTTCCCAGAAATCAATTTGGCTCCGCTGGGCAGAAGGTTCACCTCCATTATTTAAATGCAATGTATGTAATACGTTATCAAAGGTGGGAAAAAATAAGGAAAAGGGTTTTTTTGATGTTAACGCAAAGATAGTATCTTTAACCTCAAGGGCTTTCTTGACAGTTTGGCTGCCTGCTATAGCACTAACACCATTTGTTCGCAAATTTTTGGCCAATTTGAAGATGAGTCTATCTAACAACATACCAAGCAGAACGTATCTTAGACTACTTGATTTGGCAAATTACCACTTCTAACTAATATTCTCTTCAATTCCATTGATGGAAAACTAACATTTGTAAATAAATGTAAACATTTATGCCAAGAGATTTATCCTTAAGTTCAAAATTGAGTGATTATTAAGGAGCATTACTCCTTTTCTTACACAAGAAACAAAATGCTTTTCATTTTCATTTTTTTTGTAGTAAAATCACAGCTCTACCATATAGTTTTGGCATGAGATAACAGAAACTTCAGATGGAAAGTAGAAAGCAACCCAAACCTAAAGAGAGACCTACATTTATTATGAAAATTAATGCCACCATGAAGACTTTATATTATCGAGAAACTTCAAAGCATTGCAGAAGTTGTGCTCCCTATGTTTTTTTAATAAAGAGAAGTAGCCTAAGTCAGATAGACTACTAAGTTAGAGAGAATTTAAGAATAAACCTTAAATTACTGACCTGTAATGCAAAAGCTACAAAAACAGTGTTCTGTTTTTTACTGTGCAGAATGAAATCATCACTTTGAAAAAACCTAATACTATAAACAATCAGCCCTTGCATTAGATAGGTAGAAGGAATAAAAACCAATTTACTAGATCAGCTAAGTTTTGCTAACCTTTATTCTGACTTTAATGTTTTTAATATACTATATAGGTAATACTGGCATTGACCCAAACGACTTTCAGAATTCGAAATGAAGCTCCACAAAGACCTGCTGTGCTAATTAAAATACGCAACCAGTACTTGAGAAATGGCATCATGTAACTCCACAGATGATGCTCAAATAGTCCCACAGCCATCAATCTCTCTATACAGATGCGTATTAAAAAAAGTAAATGTGACTAAACACAGTATATCAAAATCCCTTAGCACAGCAGCTCAAATCTAATCTCTTTTATTCAAGGCCTGAAAACCGTATCTGATGCACCATCCTGCTATAGTCCACCTGAACTTTCACATACCTATTTCAGCACTGCCCATAGAGAAAATAAACATATACAAAGACAAAAATTAATGCAAGACCATCTCAAAATTATAGAAAACCACTCTGATAGTACTGTTGTAACAAGGAGAAGCT
>VXAU01000081.1:1773978-1788450 GCA_013399695.1 Formicarius rufipectus | reverse complement strand
GGGGGGGGGGGGGAAACAAAACACTGTTTTAGCCAGAATAACTTGAAAAATCTAAAGAGATTGAAGCCCAAAATATACTGTATTTAGTACTTTAGTACTTTTAGTACTTGTGTTGATTGACAGCAGCTTTGCTTTACTTTCACTGCAAGTGACATTCACTTTAAAAACAATAGCAATCAAACAGTCAAATGAATTCAAATGATAAAACTCAAACAATTAGGTTAAATAGTATGACCCAGACATTTAATATGTTAATTTGAATAATACATTCATTATCATCAGTACTTAAGATACATTAGTAAGATAACTGGTCATTTCCACTAATCACGGTAATAAATTTGGAACAACAATACAGATATATCTATTTAATGCAGCATTCACATTTTTAGACCACTTGTACTTTTCAGGAGAAAAAAATTATCTGATAAACTGCTGCATATTTAAGAGAACTTTAAATAATAATTCACTTGACAATATTCCCAGAGAAACCAGTCCCTGTATCACTGACAGGAGGGCAAAGCCCTCAGTGTCCTTTGACACCACAGATCATAATGTCTGCAACTAGAATGAACTTGAGTATTTAGATCAGTATATTCTCATTGTTAATAAACCACACAGCTGAGAGATATTGATCATACTTATGTCAGTACTCTAAAGAAACAGAAAGTTCCTGAAAAAGCATTGCTCAAACTACACACCTAAAGTGCTGGGTGGATGAATGCACACGATTAGGACAGGAGCCTGAGCTTCCTGTTGAGAGGGAGTACTATGCCATATAATAAGAGACAACTAAATGAGGGAAAGTAAGGTGTAAAAAGGAACTGGTTGCTTATCAAACAGCAGTATTTTTCTTAAAATACTGAGTGTATTTGAAAGAAAAAGAATTTGCTTAGTTTCAAAGAGGTGTGGCAAATTTTGAAAAGAATCAGTGCCTTCTCAGAGTTCACTGATCTCAAAAAAAGAGAAAAGAAACACAGGAGCTTAGAACTGTGAATTAATATTATTACACCAAAGTAACTGAAATGAAATAATGGTGTCCAACTACTGTTCTTACTGGCTTTTAAAAATAACAGAGACTAATTAAATACATTGAGTAGATCCATAGTATAATGAGGCATACCTACTAGCTACACAAACACAGAATCTCCTATGCACAGGTATCTATTGATGTAGCATCTGTGTTTTATTCTAAATCCAACGTTCAGACTCAAGAAAGGTAAACAACAGGACCTAAGCTATGAAACAAATATGGAAGAAGAAAGGAAATGCCTCAATGGAAAGTTTACTCCAGAACCTGGATTTGTTTACAATCTTCCTCTCAAGAAAATCATGTAAAAAGACAAAGTGACCAACACTTCTCTGCAAAAATGCAGAGAAGAACTACTCTGTTCTTCTGCATTTTGGAACAAGTTCAGATCAGAAATGAATGCTACAAACACATTACACTGAAGATTTTCTTGACAGGTGAGATATACTTTTTAATTTATTAATGAGTTAAGAACTTCAGAAACAGCATAACGTAAAAACATTTTTAAAAAAACATTGAACATATGGCTTAAAAGGTAACTTTTCTTTTTGTTAACTTTTTTTTTTTTAATTAATGTGCACACCCAAGGCTTGTGAGTAGACTCACTCTAGTAACAGACAACAGGCCTTTTAGTATTAAGGGCATGTAAACTGATTTTTGCATAATCTTCTTGTTTAGAAGAGATACAAATTAAGCTGATATTTTGACTGGAAGTCAAACCTACTTTTAATACAAACTCAGGATAGGGCTTGGTGTCTTCTTACCCCGGTAAAACACAGAGCAAACACAATCAGCAGAGACTTGTATTTCACTGATCTATCTATATGAAGTTACCAAACTCATGTTGACCTCTGACAGCAAACCATTGAATTACTTTTGCAAGGGGAACTCCTTAAAAATCTGAGTGTACAAACTGTAACACCTAAACTACAGATCTCCTAAAAACGAGGAAATATCTAATGTATTAGATATTAGCTGAATAAGCACTGCAAGGATGGGGCAGATAGCATACTGTTACAATTACCAGGTTAAGTTTCTGGGGAAGGTACTGCAGCTTACAGGTCTTTGTCAGCTAATGAGAGGGGGGGCTAAAATGTTTTAAAACATCTTAATTCTCAAGAAGGGGTTTTTCTTTCTGTATTTCTGTATTTCCTCCTTCCTTAAAACATCGTACTTCTCAAATACCAGTCCCATATCCTTCTGGAGTCCATTTCAGCACTCTGAAGCAAAGGCAAGATCTGTTCTTGACTTTGAGTAAGGAAGTACAACTACTCAGGATTCTGATGCCTTAAGAGTAATTTGAAAATTCCCATATGTGTTTTAAACACAAACAATACCCTGTTCTTTTAAATAAGGTTTTAGCACTTGACGTATTTCCATGTTCACTGCAGTCTCCAATCCTAGTTAAAGTACACAGAACACAAGTTCAGCAGGTGTACCCAAGCGTACCTGACCTATTCACAGTAGCAAGCAAAAATATCACACTGAAATCCTTCCTCCTCTCTGTATAAAACCTCTCCTTCCTACAGTAAACATTTGAAAGAAGGGATTGAACAAAAACCCAGTGTAAAACAAAATCAATATCCCACAAATATCTCTGCCTCACAGCTGACCTTTCATTATTTCTATTCCCACACAACTCTTCCAGACTTCAGTCCTGTAAGAGCTACCACACAAAGTAAAAAGTTCTGAGGGAAAACAGTTCTGCAAAAGCAAGCACTGACCAACTGACACCACAGAGTTGTAGCACAGATCAAGTGAAACCATGCACCCACATCTCTGCAGTCAGTCCATGAAAGAAAGACATGTATGTGCATAAAGTGCAGAATGCGAAACAAAAGACTGTATTAAGATGACAGCTCTGATCAAACTGATTGCCTACTGAAAGCCTGACTCTGCACAGAAAGTGACATGAGCCATAATGAAAGGCACAATACGAGCCAAAACAAGCATGATGTGATGGGATGTTGCACTGCAAAACCTGATCTACAAAGGTTCAGTTAGACACATTATTTGCAATCTGAAATTTCCTAATTCCAGAAGTTAAACATTTTTAAAAATATTGATTTGTTAGAATAATTTCAGATATTTCACTCAGAGAAAAGTAACAGGCATCCTCAAACTAACTGGACTAATTTTCTAGACTAGCATTCTCCTCTAGCACTTGGCTTGCCCATATACACCCACTCCTCTTCACATATGGGAAACAGAGGCTCCCAAAAGTCCAGCACTAGCTGTCTGTCGTATTAGAGCATTCCTACCCTTACGAGCTGGATGTATATACTAATTAAACAAAAAAAAAATCCACTGCTTTCTGCTAGAACTGTCATATACATGCTGGGTGTAGCTTGTATATGAACATGTATATAAAACTACAAGTTTTATCCTATAATGTTAATTTGAAGAAGTTACTAATATAAGCATCACCATATAAGCACAGTGTCCTGACAAATATGTTCAACTTGTGTGTCAGTACCAGAAGCATTTATTCTCCCAGATTTCCAAATTTACTTTGAAAAACATTAAGGGAAACACTGCCAAAGCAAATGCTATTTACTAAGTCATTACTTGTCTTACCTTCACCCTACCTTCCTTTTTGTTTACACACATACATCTTCAAAGAGCAAAATTTGAAGGTAAGAATCAAATGAGAACATTAATAGATAAATGACAAGGTTATCACCTAACTTAATTGCACTAAATTTTTGAAGAGTTTAACAGGGAAGAAATAACAACGATATGGGAACCAAGGTAATTGGCACTGCTGAACTGATGCTGAGCCTGCAAGATTACTATTAGGGACTAAAGGATAGCATTTTTAATTTTAGACTGTCTTCTGTTCAATCCAAGTACAACCATGATCTGGAGATTTGACCAGTTCATTTCTGACTAAAATTATGACAATGTCTGTCATCTTTCAGCTACCAAAAATGCAACAAAAAAAAACCCTAAACAAAAAACAAACAAAATAAACCAACAAAAAACCCCACTCCACAACAACAAGCAAAAAAACCCACAAAAACAGCTATCGAGTGTGAAGCAGGGGTGCAAAAAACCTTACTGTCATCAAATGGTCAGTAATGGAAGGGTATCGAACAAAGCGTTATACAGAAAGGGTAAAAAGTCTTCATACAAATATTAAGGTATGTCTCTGTTTCATCAGCATCTAAAGAAATGGGCCCTTTCTCAATCCATTCCCTTACCACAAAGCCTCTCATGAGGCTTCAAAGTCAAAATTAAATCTTTTGCTCCCATTACTTCTACTGGAATGTTTTACCAATGATCTTATTCAGATAGAAAATCAGTGATCAAACTCCTTCAATTATTTCATATACATTTGCACTATAGATTTGTACTCTCATCAATAGCAGATCTCTTCCCAAATCTTCCCTAAGCTCTGCCAGTATTCTGCAGCCCAAGTTTATTTACAGAGAACGGTTATAGTCTCTCCTTCCCATTACAAGGGTAAACAAGGCCAAGTCTTTTAGCCTCCTTCCCTGTTTACCACTAGGGAATGAAAAGCTTAAGTAAAATAACCAGAACAATAAATAAGAAGACGTTATCATTTTCCTAATCCATATTAGGGATGTTATTAAACTCTGCTATTACCAAATTGAAAAAGGATTTAAATGTTTTGTCAGTAAGTTCCCCATAGTAAAATGAATCCCCGTGTTCATCGTTCTGTTGTACTAATTAAACAGTTTCAACTAAAATGGTCAGAAAGTACACACAAGCTGTTTATCACTGCTGGCCTCTGAGCTTCAGTATACTCAAAGGACATGCTACTTTAGATGCGATAATTACTGAGTTCTTACATTTTTACTGGAGAGGCACAGAAGAGTTCCAACAGAGAATTTCACATTAATCAGAGCTAACAGTGTACTTATTAATAATAAAGCCATAATTATAAGAGGAAAAAAAAAAACATTTATTCAGTTTAACATTTGTAACTACTAATTCCAAAAACTGTTCAAATTGATATCAGGCAGAAAGTTTAGTCTCAACTCTTTGGGGAAATTCAAGAAAATTAATCATTTATCTGAAGCATAAGGAACACTAAAGACTATTAACTATTCACTCACAAACAATGGCTTATCCTCCATTCTCGCGCTTCTTAGGAGTTCAGTAATTTTTCTGACATATTTTCATTTTATTTTTTTAAACTCTGATAGATGTTATTTCTCCATGAATTGGAAATGCCTTCAAACTCTAACACCAAAGACATACACCAGAGTACAAACATTACACCATAGAGAACACATTTTCATCTGAAGAGCAAAACATGAACAACTAATGAAATTTCATTTTCTGGGCGCCTTCTGCACATGATCCCTCAAGTGTCAAGAGCATATACATGGTTCAGAAAAGCTAAGTAGTTCAAATCTGTTTTAATACTAACATTTCTATAAAGACTAAACACCTTTCAAGGGTGCTAGAAGAAAATGCTACAACTGTATCTAACTGCCTAACTGTAGCTTGTAATGAAAATAAATGTGCCACAAGGCAGATCATCCCAACAGTTATGCAATTGTGACTGTGATTACATCATTGAAAAATGTTCCTTATTAACACAGTGCACCAAAGAAAGCTCTTATTTAGCAAGATCTTTGCATATCTTTCACTTACTAGTACAGAAGTAAAAATTCAGACTCTAAAAACTGACAACTTAAAAACTATAGACTGTTTCAGACAAGTGAATTTTAGGTTTGGGTTTTTTTAAGACAGGTTAGAATCACTGTACTCCAGACCTTTGAAGTGCTGTGCTAGCCTGAATTCAAAGTGGCTTATTTAATTCCTAACTTGCAGACAGATCTTAGAAAGGGCCTACATACAAAATTACAGCTTTCCCCCCCACTCTCCCAATGTAGTGGCACATTCTAGTCAGTTAACCAGTTACTGAGGCTGTGCAGTTGCCATTCCAAGTAGCTATGAACAAATACAGACAACATGTACACAAGCAGCACACAGAGAACACTGCCTGGCTCTTCAATGAAGCTCAAACTGCCAGACACCACCACAGTGGTAGAAGCTGCACATTTTCTAGCACACATTTCACATTATCTCACAAGAATCAACTACCTTCTTATTCCAGCTAACATGTATAGAAATCACAAGTTTCTCCAACTTCTGAATGCATTAGTTTCTTAAAATAGTGAACACTTCAAGGACTTTATTCTGAAGGTACACAAGAGCCAGCAGTAGGTAGAGAAATCAGACACCTGAAGTTACACATGTGCTTTGATAGTAACTACAGACAAACTCTTTCCTGCTTATTCACATTATATTTGCTAACCAACTGACAGTGAAGGACTAGGCAACTAAACTCCTCATTTCTAGAACAGCAACTTAATAACAGATATTGGAAAACCAGCCCCTTTTTTCTTATGTATGATTCTCATACAGCAAGCATCAACTGCAACAAATAATTAAGGCAACTGTTCACAAGGAATGCATTGTCAAGTTATGAAACTAAGAGTTCAATAAAAGAGCAATGTTTTTAAAAGCCACTAAACAATACAGCACTAAGATATACGCAGATATCTCAGTCCAGAGCTTCTTATGTGGCTTTATCAATTTGCATAGCATAGTTCCTCTCAAAAATCTGTAACTCCAAGGAGCTTCAAAATAATCACTGTACAGGGTTCTGTATGTATGTACATGTATGTATATAGATACACATATATTTAACGTGAAAGAAAACTCATGGAAGGGGAGAGATGTCCTCAATGACAGTGCAAACTCTTTGAATGTTTTTCCCAGTAGAAATATTTTAATTCCAAAGCAAAACAACTTTGTGAAAACTGGAAAGGGAGAAGAGACATTTGTCTAAATATTCTGTTTAAATAATGACTTGCAGTTTATTTTCTTAATGGAGCACAATTAGGCCTGTATGTTCCAAACAGTATTGAAATAATAAAACTCGAGCTTAATCTAATTAACCATACAAAGAAAAGTCACAGAAATGCACAGGTGTTACTCCCGTTCTTTGCTGTTCAGTACTTTCTTCCACTTCTTACCACATCAATGTGCAAATGCCTTACTTGGACCCTACACTCCTCCACTGCAACAGAACATCTAAGCTCTACTAGGGAAGGATTTATTTTGTCAGTGATCAGTGAAAATCACTGGGGTAGATTGTGACAGGACTGTTTTTCCCAAGCAGTTTTTAGAAACCATTCAAACCAGAGGAGCTCAAAACATTTCTTCTAGTTAAATTAAATCATTCTCCCTCAAGAGGTAAGTGTACAACAGAACTGAACACTCAGTGGAGAACACAGCACTGACAGGCAAGAAAGGAGCTCTGCTTAAGCACGGCGGGGGAAGGAGAGAAAACAGGACAACCAACCCTAAGATAAAGACACTTCTATATGCAACAGAACTGGTTACACAGGTAGGGGACAAACAGTAATTGAGACTAAGCAGAGTCTCCAAAAGGCCTCTTAAGCATTCTCCAGCTAACTTTTAGAGACACACCAAGAGGAAAAAAACAGTCCCAAGAACTACTTTCCTCATAAAATTCACTACATGATGTCTCAGGACCAACAGTACTGAATGAACAAGATAATTCAGATCTTAGATCTACAACTAAGTAATCCATATCTCTTCCACTCACACTCACTGCAAATCAGGCCAAGTGGAACATACACTGATTCCAAAGCAACTCAGTGTGGATCCAAGGGTAGCAACACATCACATTTACATTTAAAGACAACCACAAGGATCAAAAAACATAATTTAGGGACTAAAATTATATACTTACATCTGGATATTCTTTTACAGGCACATATAGTTTCTCTTGTAACTGTACAATAGGTCCCACAGCATCTGGTAATTCTGCACTTCTCTTCTCCGTACTACCATTTAATGTGTCGTTATACATGTCTTTCCGTACTCTGCTAATTTCTGTGGGGGGAAAAACGTATATTAGGCATCAAATACAGTAACAGATTATAATCTAGCATGACAGTCTTCTTTTTCTAGTATTTCCCAAATATTAATGCCATTTGCTTCCTCTCCTAAATTAACATCATAGTAGCTGAAAAAAATCTTTTTTTTTTTTTTTTTTTTTAAATTTCAGCACCCATCTTAAATGTCTTTCATGTCTGTAAATTTGTCACCCACTCATCCTGTTTATGGAATTCAGCTAGTGAAGTAAAAATTAGGTGCAGCTCCTTAGAACACTTACAAGATTGTTCATATCATCATGTTAAAGGTACGTAAGAACAACTCTCTAATGTATTTTTTAAAATTAAACACCTAGAAAGCAAAACAAAATTTGAAAATCTGTAACAAAAAGAAAAATGCATCTATACAGTACTTTTTGCTACCTAAGGGATTAATGATAGCATTTGGACATTAAATGGTGCCTCCTTGAGCAATGAGAAACAGGAGAACTGAGAGGTGCAGCAACTGAGCACACAGTGTGACAGTAAATTAGTTAATATTGTGCTACTGATTACCCTCAGTGAGATAATGAAAAAATGTAGACAAGTTCAGTATCAGAGACTTGGGCAATCTCTGTATGTACTCACAAGTCCCACTACTGCTTTTCAAAATGATGAAAAACTTCTCAATAGCACCAGGGAATGTCAAAGCTGGACCTGTAAGCACTGTTTATACTATTTACACCTGTATTACTCACACCTTGAAGTATTTAATTGAAAGACATAGTTTGTTAGTTATAAACAGGGTCACTAAAATGAGTAATTTGATTCAAATCTAGGCTAATTTCACTAAACTGTAATAACCTGAGAACAGTCACAAAGTTTTATCTTGCTTAACAAAAAAACACATTTAACAAGAGGTTACATTTTATTTCTAAAACTGTTAAACTGGCATCTAAATTGCTACTCTAAGAATTAAAAAATCCTACATTTCAAAACTTCTGAAATCTCAACTATTATGTTTTCAATGAGTTTATTTCAGTATCACTGAAGAATTACTTAAAATGAATGCATTAACCAAGTTTCAAACCTAAAAACTAACATTTAAACAGGACTGTTCCCAAAGCATTAAGACTTATGATACCATGGTCTGTAAAGCAAAACCAGATATCTGCAATTCCAGTCTTCTACCTGGAATTGTTACACCTGCGTTTAAAACCTTCAGAATTCACATGACGCCAAAACCAGAAATCGTAGGATTTCATCTAAAAACAGGAAGCCACAGAAAGAAGTCACTTGAAACTCTAGCAGCAGATAAGGGATTAATATAATCTCCATTTCATAATCAGTTTCTTCACTGGAAAATGATTAATAGCTGAGATCTGACCACTTGAAAAGCTGTGGCACAGGAGGGGAATGTCAGAAAGAAGCTATCTCTGAAATGCATATACAAGTTGTTTCTCCACTTGAAACTGACATAATCATGTATACTACATCATGATCCGGTAGTTAACACCTGTTTAGAATGAAAAACACCAATTGTGTCATCACAGAATCACAGCTCAAGGTAAAAATCCTCTTCTTTTACACTGACAATTTTGGCAATGAGCACAAATTCCTCAGAACTTCAAGCACTATTTATACCAGTTCAGTATATAAAAAAATTCTTTAGCACATCTCTTTGAACAAATATTATTATCTTTTGGTAGACTGTTTCCTTTTCATTCTCATCAGATTTTCCATTAATTTACACTACACTGAAACACGATAGGCAGTCTGCAGGAGTACTGAGGCATAAATAACAGCATGGTCATTTTTATTTTTATCAGGCACCTACCGAATAGCTGCACTGAAAGTTTCCTTTTAAAACTCATCTTTCATGCAGAACATAATCACTAACATTAGATATCCTGGTTTTCACAGGAGAAAACGAACACTTACTTTAATCCTTCCCTTGAAAATAATCCTACGTAACATTTGTGACACTCAGAACACACACAGATAGTATGATAAGCTGATTTGAGGACTACCACTCAATTTTGGCTTGTGTGAAACCTAAGCTATCTATCATGCCTCAGACTTTATAGAGACACCTACCATCTCAAGGTTTTCTACACTACTACAGGACCAGACACCTGAAATGTGATTTTCTTTGAATGTATAGGTTTTTATCTTCTCTCTCTACACTCAAGCCAGCGGCAATACTTCCCAACATCAGGACAGGGACAGTCATCAATTCAGCAGTATCACTGGCTCCTCAGGTGACACCATTTCTGCTGTTTCTTGGCATTTTATCTTGTCTCTTACCTTAGATACTTTCTCTAAGACCTCAGAAGAAACATCTGGAAGCAAAAGGTAAAATAACAAGCAGGTATTCCCAGTTTTCTTTAACTGCTAATCAGGTCTCCAAATTCACTTTCCCTGTAACACACTATCTAGAAGCTCCTCTTTTCACTTATCAGGTATTTGACAAAATTGAACGAACTATTGCTTAAGTGACAAAATAATTAGATCGCATCTCCAGTTCACCCACTCTCTCTCACTTCTAACTATGGATAGAACACAATGTTCCTTCCTTGCATATTAGTGCAGCTGACTACAAGCATTGTCTGAAATACCAAACTCCTGAAGTTAGTTAGCTGGCTTGATAGGCCTCCTGTTTTTTTTCCAGATTCTGATGAATCCTTTTACACATCTTCAAGAATACTTTTTTTTTTCCCTTTTATGACTAACTGGAGTTTCCTCATCTGCCTCTTGTTTAATTACAACGCTGGTTCTCCACAAGACTCCACACAAAGTATTGAATTTTGATGACATAATCTTTCCTTTTACAGACTCCATTATAGCCAATTCAAGCTTCTAGTCCCTTGAGTATCTTGCAACTTTGCCGCTCACTTTAGGCAGCTACTAGCATCTGTAGAATTACTCAGCACCTCCTTCAGGTTGATCAGGAGTAAATAAGGCTCTAGAAAGTCTCACCTGCAGCATGTAAGAAGAGCCAAAATCACTGCTCTCTCTTTAGTAAGCACCTGTTTTATTCTGTTCTGCAATACTTTAAAATACTCAAAAATCCAAGGAGTAGTGCAAAAGTAGGAAGGTCACATCCTCAAAGCACACATTTTTAATTTTTAGCACTGAATTAATTTATCATTAAAGAAAAAAATTGCTAGAAACTCAAGTAAACAGCTTTTAATTTACATTTATTTCACATTCCTTACACACTACCAAGTCGGTCTTCCCTTGCCCAAAAGCTTCTTTGGCATGTCTCGCATGAAATCACACTTCTGAGGTTCATTGGCAAGGCTTTAGCTCCTTCACATTTACAATTCTTTACAGATTTTTCCAACGCACAGGAAGCCAACCAATTTAAAAATAGGGAAAGCTTTACTTTCAAAGTGAACATCTAAGTAAAATTCTAGCTACTTTATCTTAACACTGCAGGGGTAATTATGTTGTGTAACACTCAAGGGATTTAAAAGAGTTAGTAAGGAGAGATAATTGTAATATAAAAAAAAGCATAGAGCAGAGCTTCAACGTACCTCTAAAACATGTGAATTCTGCAAATGCAGTAATAGGTCTCTTTTCAGAAGATCTAAGTACCCATCTCT
Source organism: Formicarius rufipectus (assembly GCA_013399695.1). NCBI lineage: Eukaryota > Metazoa > Chordata > Aves > Passeriformes > Formicariidae > Formicarius > Formicarius rufipectus. Next base: position 1,776,931 of record VXAU01000081.1, on the reverse strand, counting down.
GCTGAGGGTGGAAGCAGAAACTCAAATGAAGAATTTCAAAACCCCCATATTCACCTTTAACAACACCCTGGTCTGTATGTTGTACACAGTAAGTTTAGGAGTAAATGACAAAGTTGTCTTGGTCACAGCAGAGTAGTGGAGGAATGGCCTCAAAAAAGGACAAACTGGTTTCAATATATTTTTCTTGTTCCATCTTAATATGGCATGGCAAAATCAGCCATGGTAGCAATGACATACGTTCTGGACCAGAGGACATTTTATTTCCTTGCTCCCTGAAAACTATACTAGTAATGTAATCTCTTGTGTCCTTCATCTATAGACCACATTTTTTTCATCTCTCTACCTAAGAGAAGATCTGAAGCAGGACATACTGTTTATACTGCCTACATTTGTCTTGAGATATGTACTTTTTTGATCTCTTCATGAAACTTAAAGTGTTTGAGCACATGAAGGACAGTGTTCCTACAAATATCTCATCACATCAAAAACCATTAAGAAGTTACTCCTTTTCAGCTATGAATTACTGCCTTAGAAGAAGTAAGTCTATGCACATGTGTTTAAGACTGCTGGACTGAAACATAAATAGGTTTACACAAACCGTCCAGCAAGAATCTTGAAAGTAAGAAATCACTGAAAAGGTTTAAATTCTTTCTCTCCCACCACTTTGCAAACCATCTTCATTCCCAATGACCACAGCTTTACAGTATCTCACCATGAAGGCTTCTTCTGAATTATAAGACTTTCTGTTTTGGAAGAGCAGCAGACTTGGACACTTTTAAAACTGATGCAGTCCTCATTGCAGTTTAAGCTAGAACTAAGAACTTGAAGAACTGAAGCAAATCTTCGGATGTTAACAATTTGATCCAATTTAGCTACATCTGTTTAAACAGAGTTAAACTGATGCCACTCTGAGCTGATGTTTCCTTCCTAACTTTCCTTCAATGTTCAGCCATCAATGCACATGTAACTTAATTCCTGAAACCAAGGGAAATAGGAAGTGTTTATCTGTCCCAGATGAGACCTTTAACTATCATTCATGATTTTTACAATATACAGCAAATGGAGGTGGGACAAACCAACAGCCAAATTCAGCAAGAGATTCAGAGTGAATCAAAACACTAACCATCTTTTAACATAAGTAGGCATGCTTCCTTCATGAAGTGAGGCACCACAGCTTCAAAGATTCGCAAGCACAAGCTAGTTTCCCATATAAAAAATTATAAAGTTAGGAGAAGATTTTTAGAGCTAAAAGTTTAACCGTTATAGTAAGAAAAACAGTTACATTTATACAGCTAAAGATCTACATGGTATTTTGATCTCAGTGATGCATAGAACATTCAGTTTTCTACTTTCTCACAGACATCAAGTTATGCCCAAAATATCAATGATACCAAATTTTTTACAGGCAGCATAATTTTACATATTTTGACTGGAAAAAATAAATTTTTTTCTTACAGACTATGGCACTAAAATGAAGTGCAAATAATGCCTTCAGTATTTCCACAATAGCTTTTTGCAAAAAGTGAAAAATTCTGGTAACTACCTATCAGAGATGACGTTAGTGAGTCCATTCAATTTCATGAGATTAGCGTGCATTGTGCTGAGGGGCAGGTAGGGAAATAAGTGATTCAAGCCCCTTTACATACTTTATTCCTACAGCTTAATTTTATTTTTAATTTTTAAAGCAACAAAAATTGTGCGCTAAGGTACTATTTTTGTAATATATTTTTATTGCATGCAACTGCTGGTAGATCATTGGTATAGGCATTTAAGAGTTACTTTAAAGCAACAAAATATAATTCTTCTGATTCTTTTGCAATCAGAAAGGTCTCCAAACTAGTAAACAAAGATTACAAACATTCTAGCATACAGACATGCAATTACCACTTTGGAGCACACAAATCCACTGCAGATGGATCCAGAATTTATATAGGCAAACTATTTCATCTTCTGTTAAATCACTATCCATCAATCAGACAACTCCAACTAGATACCAGTTCATTTTGTATAATACACAGCACTTCAAAAAGCATACAGTAATATTGTAAACAATATAATAAACATAAGTAAGAATGAAGAGAAAAAGCAGAAGTATACTTCTGTTATTTTATTAAAGCTACTGTATTCTACTCTTACTGAAAAAACTCTGAAGACAAGCAAATTCTAACCTCTCTTTGAAGTGTTCTGAAGGCTAATACAGAGCATGCACTCAAACTACTATATGGGTGGCATGCTGATGCTCACCCTCTGCACAGAAAGAACCTTGTTGACACAGCACATACCAAATTCAAATACAACCTTGACTGTAAAAAATTAAAACCAAAGTAACATCATGTCATTAACATACTAGCTCAATAAGCACTTTCTCCCAGAAGAAATGAAAAAGAACGTCAAAGTTCTGCACACCACCACTGAGAATATAGAGTACAAGTCATGCAACAGTGTCACCCAAAAAATAAAGTGTTTGCATTTCAAATTTCAATTCATTTTTTTAATGCATTGGAAAAACTATAGATCCTTCTCCTTTGCTCCTCTGCGCCCAATCTAGCAGTACACTTTCAATGATTAAACTGTCAGTCCAATGATAAGTGGGCAGCACTTTCAGCAATTTGTCAGCACTCTTGGTGTCAAAATTCAGTAATTTCTTTTTGCAAGAAGAGCCTGCAAAACTCCTTTTGTGGGCAATTGTAAGGTTGCATCAAACTGACTTCAAAACCAAATAGAGCACACTCATCTGTTCTCTTTGTATAAATGTCAACAGAAAGCTTTTAAGTGCTTTATTATTGGTGGAACATTGCAACTCATGTGTTTTCTAATCTAGCAGCTTTAGTATGCTTACTTGGCAAAGAAGTAGCTGGTTTTATTCATCACAATTTTAACAGTCTTCACAGTTAACACCAGTACTGTTTGCTACTAGTGCTGATGCAGCAGAAATAGCAACACTAGCAAAAAA
>VXAU01000081.1:1745222-1773954 GCA_013399695.1 Formicarius rufipectus | reverse complement strand
AAAAAAAAAAAAAAGGTAACTTTTAATATTGTGCCACATGGACCTGTACCCCACATGCATCATCAATATACAGTCTAAAAAATGCTGGCAAGCATTTACACCTCCCACCCCCGGTATTAATCAGTGAAATGCCTCAGCATATGACAAACAAGATTCATAGTATTTTTCCTTCACAAGCCACTACAGAGTGAAAAGAAAAAAAAATTAGCATCATGCATCAAAACTGATAAAACAGACTTCTGACAAATTTTCATATATCAGCAATTCTGGTTTAGAGCATGATACTGAACTCTGGCAAATTTAGAACAGTCATGCATTTATTTCCCCTTACTAAAACTTGCATTTATGTTATTTAACATTTTATGTCAGAATGGCCAGAGCAGGTCAGGTACAAAGTCCATCAACTCTGCATTACAGCTGACAGTGGCACTCTGTATTTGCTCAGAAAAATAATATAAAGAAGGTTAAATACAGTCTCCTCATTTTCTTGGAAAGCTCAAAAAGCTGTACATTTAAGATGAAGCTCTTGTATGTGTCTCATCCCAGCACTGTGCTCCAAAAACCTAAATATTTTTAACATAAAAATCAGTATAGAAGTTCCCAAGAGGATCAGTCTCCTTGGCATACTCAACTAACATAATGTACTAACTGACAAGCACTATCCATCCACATCCAAATGAGTATCTTTGTGAAAGAGAAAATTTCTTGTGGTATTTAGCTGACAGAAAATAGTAAAACTAAACTTTTAAGAGTTAAGGAAAGTTAAGTTTCAAAAGTAAACATTAAAGATCTGGAAAATTAACAGAGAATATTCGTATCTGTTAAGTCTCAGCACTAGATCAAACCTACACAATAACTCAATTCAAGTAAATGAACATATACTGTTCTGCTTGTTACAAAATCTCCTTACAACATGGGTCAGATTAACAGCATCAAACTCTAAAACATTTGCCATTAGTAAAGTCTATCAGCACAGCACAACTGCTGAAGAAAACTTGGTGACTCATGAGTTCATCAGGTTTAATTACTACCCTCACAAAAATCTACCCCAGCTGCCTTTAGCAGCAAGTTGGCCCTTAATACTTAGAGAATTACAGAAATAATTAGGTTGGAAAAGTCCTCTGAGACTATGGAGTCCAACCTGTGATTCAACACCACCATGTCAATTATACCACAGCACTGGGCTCCATGTCCAGTCTTTCCTTAAACACCTCAGAAGACAGTGGCTCCACCACCTCTCTGGGCAGCCCATTCCAATGTTTAACCTCCCTTCTATGAAGAAATTCCTCTTAAAGCCCAACCTAAACCTCCCCTGATGCAGGTTAACATTATGTTCTTTCATCCTGTCACTGGTTGCCCGGGAGAAAAAAAACAACCCTCACCTGACTACAACCTCCTTTCAGGTGGTTATAGAGGGATAAGGTCACACTTGAGTCTCCTCCAGGATAAACAACCTGAACTCAGCCACTCACAGGATTTACCCTCTAGACTCTTCAACAGCTTCACTGCCCTTCTCCGGACTCACTCCAGCACCGTGATGTCCTTTCCTTAGTTACAAGTAGCACAGCTAATGTACACATCAAGATGCAAAATTTATTCTAAGTTTTTTTCTTTCCACACCCAGTGGCATAAATCAAATGGATGGCAAGTAAGTAACCATAATAAACAACTTGAGTATCTTAGATGTTGTAGAATCTGCAGTAAGCAAGTCTGTACAAACTACAAATCACCAGAAAGGTTAAAGAAAGGAACCGTCCATTCTAAGAGACTTTTAAACAACAATGTTACTTGTTTAAAAACATGAGCTTGACAGTATCAGATCAGAATTTCTATGGTTTTAGTTCCTTGGGTGGGTGTTTCTTAAGCAAAGATCTGTTACCTCAGATTACTATCTTTTTTTGAAATTGATCTTTGTGAACAATGTAGCTTTACTCATCTGCTCCACCAGAATAGCTCACAACCTCATAAGGGCACACAAGCTTCTCCCCCGACAAGGGGGTGTCCATGGAGAAGATTGACAAAGAGACTGACAACAAGTTAGGAAAGGCATACAGAGCTTTTAGAAAGCTCCATAAAAGAGTCTGGTGCAATAAACACCTGAAAAAAAGTACGAAGATCAGTGTCTACAGAGCCATCGTACTGTGTACTCTTCTCTATGGGTCTGAATCTTGGGTCATCTACTGCCACCACCTGCGACTCCTTGAACGCTTCCAACCAGCGCTGCCTCCGTACAATCCTAAACATCCACTGGTTTGATTACGTGACTAATGTGTCTGTCCTGGAACAGGCAGAGGTCACCAGTATCGAGGCCACGCTGCTGAGAACGCAGCTGCGCTGGGCAGGGCACGTCTCCAGGATGGAGGATCACCGCCTCCCCAGGATTGTGCTCTAAGGTGAACTCGCCACCGGCTGCCGCAAGAGAGGAGGCCCAAAGAAGAGATACAGGGACTGCCTGAAACAACACCTCAGCCTTGGCCATATTGACCACCATCAGTGGTCCACTCTGGCCTCCAACTGTGAGTCATGAAGACACACAATCTGTAACGCTGCTGTCTCCTTTGAAACCGCACGCAGAATCAGTCTGGAGGAAAAAAGACAAAGCAGAAAGAACCGTGCCTTAACAGTACCACCTACGGAGACTTTCTGCTGTGCCTTTTGCAACGGGACTTGCCTATCTGGCATTGGCCTTATCAGCCATCAGCGCGCTTGCAGCAAGCGTGGGTAAAACCCTCCCAAATCTTCGTTCGCGAAGTCTAGCCATGATGATGATGATGACTCATCTGCAATGGACCTTCTCTACTCAGACACTATCCCATGCTCCCTTCACAACAGAGTCAGCTGCTGTCCACTTTCGACAGTTACATTCTGCATATGAAATAAATTGTATTTACATTGAACTGAGAAGATATGTAATGAGAAGTTCTCCAGTTAAAGCCAGAAGAATACTCTCTCAAAAAGAATACTTAGCACTTTAGAAAACAGTAGCCAAATTCATATCAGAACCCCACAGTCATCAGCATAGAAATCCCCACACTCTATGCTGCTCCACCAATATGTTCAAGGAGTGTCTAAAAATAAAGTCAAGACACTATTTTAAAATTTTTAAATGAAACAAACTTAATTCAAACAAATTCCTTACTAAGGAATACAATAAAATAAATAATAATATGAATTTCAATGTTTACTGTAGAATTAAAATTATGAAGCATTTTACCTAAATTTCAGGTTTGCTTATTCTTGGAACTGAGAACTAAAAAGTATGAAAAAAAACTCTACTTGAAAACTAAACAGCAACACCATCAGACCTTTTCCTGTATTCAAGGGCACATCTTAAGACTCACAAATTGGAAAGAGCAACACAGAGTACATGCAGTTATTTTCTCAGGCTTTGGAAAACATCCACAGTGATCCTCCACTGTTAGCAATTAAAAGAAAACATTCCATTAGCTAATATATGCTTTGTCTTTTGAATGAAAGTAGTGTGGGAATTTTTTTTTACTTCTACAATCACCCAAAAATAATTACCTATTCACTAACACAGTAATGTTACTACTTTAAGGCCAAAGCGTATTTCACCCATGTTAACATACAAATACTATCTGAGGGAACACAAAACTTGATTGCTAATATAAATTATTTCAGGAACTTTTGGAAAGTTAAGATGCATATCGTCCTGTTTCCAACTGTCAATTTTTCACATTGTTTTGCATGTCTTTCTTTGCTAGACATAGCACAAAGCTAGATATCTGGACCATACCTACATACTTCATGAGTTAAAAGGGGAGACAAAAATCATCAGTCAGTATTAGCTGGTTAGTTGTGGAATATTAACATTATGCATCCTTTATTAAAAAAACAAACAAACAAACAAACAAAAAAACACCTATAATGCCACTGAGATGCTGATGAAAACACTTGATAATCATAAAAACCTGGATTTGGGCACTATAGTTTTTGTATCTGTGACAACTAAAAAAGCTGTGATTATTGGTTATCAACTGTGGAATTTACCTAATACTGTAACATATGAAACACCAAATTGTGAGGAAGCAAGCATACCTAGTGATAATCAAGTGACTCAGTTATAGCGAACATTTTTAATTCTAACCTGCTAGCATATCACAACAAGGTTATTCCAGTACTTGTAGGCCATGTCTCTCTATATATATTAAGAACAATTTTTTAAGAGACTGACCTGATGGCTTTCATTACTTGAACTAGAACCTAAGCCATCTAAATAGGACTGACTTGTTCCTCTCATTCCCAATTTACTTTCCCTTAGCTGATCATGTACAACAATAATACAATCCATCTTTTATACACACTTCTCCACATCACAGGGTACTGCTTTAAATGCTGCCCTGCCCTGGCTCTGGTAGCATTTTATTCATCAGACTAAGAAAGTAATTGTTTTTGGTTGACAAGTACCAGAACTGACAAGTTAGTAATCTACGACACTAAACACATTAACTATTGCACTGCTCTGACATTAATTACATTATGAAGATGAACTGTGAAACTTCAAATTAACTTCCAAGTATTGGAAGACTCCTCAGCATTAGATAGCACATAAAGTCTATTTAATCAAATACATAACCAACACTGTAGCTTAAGAAATATGACAACACAGCTGACCAAACTACAGGCCTAAATTAAGCACTAGCCATCTGTGTTAAAAGATTATACACATCCAAACATATCTTTCAGTTTATATTTATTAATTTACAAAGCTTAATTAGCAGATATCAATTCTTAATATAGCAGTAGTCAAATATTCCTGCTTGTCACAAACTCATAGACTTATCCATTATACTGCTGGTCAACTACCGTTTGGCTTTAGTAAGCAGAGAAGACTTCGAAGGAGATGGCCATCAAATAAAGTTATTTTTAAGTTTTTAAAATATTATTATTAAGATTTTAAAATAGGTAACTTTGATGAAGCAATGGACCTTGTTAGCAAATTCATCTGAACATCTGAAATGTTGAAAAGAGAGGAACTGAAAACTCCGAGTTGAAAGTACAATAAGCAAACACGTACTCCTGGAGGAAAACCCTCCTAAATTTAGCTCCAGAATAAATACTCCAGCCAGACACATTTTATGCCAAATTTAAAACACGTTGAAGAATTTAAAAAATAGTGTAAAAGTTTGTAAATCAAATGACAAGTTTACCACAGACAGACAGTGCTAAACAAACATAACAGCTGTACGAGTGCTCAAGAAAACAGTGCAATGCTAAGTTGAGTATCCCATGAAATCCTCTGCATGGAATTTAACCAGAAATATTTGGTTAAAACATGGCAAGGAGATTGGAACTCTATGAATTTTAAGGTCCCTTACAACCAAAAATGTTCTATGATCCCATCAAATGGGGACTCCTAGTAAGGCTCTTCAAGGTACAAGCTAAAACAAAGTAATAGTAAGCTGTGCTAAAAGTAGTACTAACTATAAGGAAGTTGACCACAAATGATGAAAAAAACCCTCAAAGGGTGAACTGAACAATCTCTGAAAATTAGTGAAGAGGAATCTCACTCTCAACTGCTAAAGCTGCAAAACAAGAAGGTTCCCCCCACCAAATAGAAAGTGTTCTGTATGACACTGATGGGATGTAAAACCCGTTATCTATCATACGCTGACCAGGAAGGACATCAAGCAGCATCTGCAGTGAAGGAGCAAGTATCTTGATGTACCTGTATAGTATTTTCAATAAGGAACAGAGAAAAAAAAAAATTTCGCATGAGCAACTTTTAAAATGCTGCATACAATTTCAGTCACCCTTATTTAGAAAAAAACCTAAGTATAATTGTATCATGGAAAAACAGACAACCATTCACAGGGGGGAAAAAAAGAAAGAAAAATATGTTAACTCATTATCAATACATTAAGGAGTGCCATCAGAATAATACTTAATAGGGCAACATATTGAAAAATTAAACAGATTTTTAAGTGGCCACAAGTGCAACAGTAATAAAAATTCTCGATTTGAGACACATGATTTTCAAAGAACCCACCACAGTGAATTCTCCTCTCTGGAGAAAAAAATTAAAACATGATCTGTTTCCAGATAACATAAATGATCCATAGCTTGGGATAGGATTTCCTTCAAATTAAAACAAATTAGGTCACACACCAAGAAGTAAATAATGCTGTATATGCAGATGGTTTATCAACAGCTCTATGCCCTATGCTTATCAAAAGTACAAGCAAGATTTGATCTTTTATTTCAAGCACCAGTCTTAAAGAGAATCCATTAAGAATGTTACATATGCTAATATGAGCAGTTTTACCTTACTCTAAATTTTAATTTATTATACAAACACAACCAGCAACAAACACTTATGTATGGGAACTATAACTAGCAAAAAAATTTTAGTAACATAATCAAATACTTCAACCGAGGTGTTGAAAAGATTTTAAAAATGCTTGTATTTATGCTAGGCAGTGCATACAGAAAAGAGTACTACTTAAAAACTGTCACTGAGTTCCTTTATTACAACTGTTAAACAATTCAATATCACATTGAAGTGATTATCAGTCACCTTTTTTCATCAGCCTAGAGGGGGGAAAAAAAAAAAACCCAAAAACAACAAAACACAAAAGTGTGCTTGAATTCACTGCAAATACACACACCTGAGTAATCTCCTGAAAGATTAATGTACCTGTGTAAACATGGTTCTCCAGGGAAGTGAAACTTGGCAACAATCAAACTAAATCTGACACTATATCTGAGACGTAAGTTTCAGGTTAGAAAAGTAGGCTCTTGATAATTGCCACTTTTACTAAAGCTGAGTATTTTTTCAGACTTGAACATATGTTAAAATGAAGTGACATGCTAGTATACTAATCTTACGGTTAGCCATCCTTTTGTACTGTGCATTAGTTCAGCCATCTGACTCAACACATTACCAACCAGCAGGAAATCAGCAAGGCAACTAACTCATTCTAAACATGCATAGCCAGCAAAACTTTAGAGAATCAACTACCGCTACCATTATCACCCTCCGACAAAGTGAGAAATAAGAACATTGCTACTTAGGTTTCTTCTACTACAATGAAAGTTGCTGTTATTGGTCCTAATTTATTTATTATTATTCCACACAGCAAATGGAATGTTCCATTTAATGTGCAGCTGACTATTTTAAACCTACTTAGACCATGTTTCAATGTTTCATTTCTGTCAAGAAAAAGGAAAGCCCTTAAAAAAAGCTTTAGTTAAGAGTATTTTTATACTATGACAAAATCTCATTGACTATCAGAGGTATAGGTAGATTCATGTTCTTTTTGCTCTTTTGCATGATAAAACAGATAGGCACTTTTCAAAAACTAGAGTACTACTGCTCTGTTAGGTGGATTTCGACAAGCACAGAAGCATGCTCACACCTCTCAACCATAATGGAGCTTGGACTCAGAATAATGAGACTGTAGATGGCCTAAACATAAGTATTTGGTTAGTGATATTACTCTAGAAGTACTATTTCTAGAATTAATCAGAATAAAAGAGGCTAGGCTGGGCCTTCTGATCATCCTTTTTCATTTTACACATGGTATTTGATTTGCATGTAACCTCAATCCCCCATTAAGCATATCTGCCTTGACAGTGAGGCAGTCACAGTCAAAACTGCCCTTGGAGTACTCTGGTCAGTACAAGTCAAAACTACCTTGAAGATATCTTTCTAAGGGTGCACAGATAACTTAGGCCCTTTACCAGAAGATTCCAAGTGACATGGTTATGTATGCTGGTGACCGCAATCAACTTAAACCAAATAAAACAAAGCCACAGCCTTTCCTCAAAAAACATCAACTGCACTCTCATCAGGAACATGAAGAGGATACTAATTTTTTTAGAGCTGCACAATCTAACTGGCCTGGAAACTATGACAATATTATCATATACACTTTTTTCCAAAACACATAACAAAAATGCCATTATTCATTGAAATAATTCTTCATATTTCTAATCCTCAATTAATATGACTAATCAGTAACAATTATTATTTCTATTACTGGATATTTAGGCCCTGCCGTGAGACATCACACCAATAGGATATCACTCAACAATAAGTGCATTACTTCTTTCCACATAAATAAATACACACTGTCTTGGTCTATACCTTAGTATTTTCCTGTTAACACCAAGAGGCATTTTACAAAAAGCCCGAAGGAATCACTTTTCTGGGAAATAGACCTTTATGAACAATTTCATGAAATGCTACAAAGAAAAAAAAGATGGGGTGTTTTTTTCCTATGATACAACTGACTCTAGAACACACACCCCAAACTTAAGTATTTGTTAAAACATTCAGTGCCTATGTTTAACTTTCAAGATAAAAACTGAAAACACTTTGAGTGTGTTTTGATGTACTTTACCCAAAAAAGGAAACATGACTTTACAATGCTTTCAGGGCACAAGATAGTAAGAATCCAGACTCTTTATGAAGTAAATCTGGGTTTTTCTCATTTTTTTACAAGACATTTACTTTGAGACAGCAAACTCCAACACATCATGCATACACAGCAAAACAAAACCACAGATGTTAGGCAACATATTTAAGGTAATGGACAAGTTTTCAAGTAATTGTGACTAGTACTCATTAAGTAGAAGTATGATCATTTTTTTCTCTTCCTTACTTATCCTTTGCTTCCTTTATAAGCTTGTTATTCTCCAAGTCCCCTGTGACAGTCACTCAAATCCAGTAGCAAGATAGCAGGACACTGCAAGTCTCACAGAGGCAGCTCTGGTGCTTNAAAACCCACAACAAAACAAAAAAACTAGTAACACTACAGATAACTGCTGCCTGAAATTCCACAGTATCAGAAACATCACTCTCCCAAAACAAGTGTGCCTGAGAGTTCTCATCTGTGTGCATCGTATGGATCAGTCTTACTGCCACAAAACAACTATACTTCTATCTGGCAACTTGCTAAATTCAACCAGTCAGCTAGGCTGGCATTTTTCCATTCAAAGACCTCTGCTGCATGAAATAAGGTATTAACTGACAGCAGAAGATGATACTGTCCAGCACTATAGGAAGAATGAAACAATTTGCCTCTGGGTTTCACAGATCTCTCCTGACAGCAAAGACATGGCAAGATTCCAAAACTTTGAGTTTACTCCAGGCTCTGGAAAGCAACTTCCTGTAGCAGACACATACTTTTTTCTTGATTTCCTCATCCCAAAACTGTCTTTTCTCCATACTTAAGTCCCATTTTTTGCCCGTGGAACATACAATTCTTCATTACTTCAGTTAATTCTAGTTTCTACCCTACAGCCCCTTCTACCTTCACAAACTAGGAAGGATGACTACAGTACCAGACCATTTTAACCTAACACTACCTTCCTGTTTGTGGTGGGCGTTGGCCGAGTGGTATAAGTCGCCGCCTGTGGAGCCGGCTCCTCCTCTGAGGACGCCGGTTCGAATCCTGGAGGAACTCGCTGTCACCGTTCGAGCGTGCTCGGCCGTGGCAAATGAACCTCAGGAGTAAAGGGGGTGGGGCCAGTTCCACGCACACTGTGCCTCACCTAAAAAATCCACTGCGCAGGTTTATCCCAAAATCTTTGTTCGCGAAGTCTAGCCAACAACAACAACCTTCCTGTTTAAAACAAACAACTCCTTCTTAAAAGCTGCGATTTCAGAAGAAAGCAAAGCTTTTGCTTACAACATGATAGTCTTTCTCTCAAGTCCATTCCCCAAATCCACAGCAACTGGCAGCAGCAATTACATGGCTTCCCCAGGCTGGAGTAAAGCATGCCATGCTGTAACACAGCTCAGTAAGAGAAATTTAATGGAGGTGCAGCATATACTCAGCAGGATTATCTTTTTAGGACATTTAAATGCTCAAATGCAAACATACAACTTGTTCCATTTAAATCTAGGCAGACTTCCAGACAAAATGACAAAAGCACTCACTTTAGCAACATCTCACAGCTAGGGCTTTGCTCCCATGTTCATACTTGAAAACTTTTTCTCTGCTTTAATTGAAGCCTAAACTACAGACATGGCATGAGAAGCTTTGGGTAGTTCGCAAATTTGGTACAACATAAGAGGTCATTTAGTGGAATATATAATGCAATCTAACCGCAAGTTGTGTCAGAGCTATTTAAAATACATATGATAGCACCACACATTGCTGAGATCATATCTGCAAGCTTTACATTACATAATTCATACACTTCTTGAGAAACACATCCTTACTCTGCATGACTGAAAGAGGATTTCAATTTATGCACTAGAAATACTAGGATTATGGGTATCATATTAGCAGTGTGTTTCTTTTCAGTGTGATAGTGTTCACTACCAGATACTACTTGTCCAAGGTAAGATTACATTTGCTAGCCTGCCCATCAAGTCACTGTTTGAATTTTGTTTCGTGGTTTATCTTGTGCATCTAATGGAGAACCATTTCCTGCTAAAAAACCAAGAATCACCAAACATCCCACCGAAACACTCCTCTGTGCCCTTGCCCCTTTTCCCCCACCCCCCACAAACCACCAGTGTGCTTCCCACTACGCTGAGACGCATTTCAGCTCCAAATGCAGAGTATCAAAATGCAACCACGATGAGGCCCCAGCTACACACCAGTTTACTCTGCTGCTTCCAGCATTAACTGCCAGAACTATATTCTGCCCGAGCCGATGAACCATCGCTCATTAAATCACAGTCATGCACAACTACCAATGGTAGATAGCTAAGGCTACATTACCAGACGGGAAACAAAATTTTAGCATGTCTTGTGTTGAGTGGGAGTAGAAAAGTCTTATTTTCTTCTTCCATTTAACATTCAAGACTTGTTTTTATAAGTTTTGAGTACAAAAGCAGCCAAAACCTAAAACAGCCTTTCAGGCTTTTATTTTCTGCCTCTTTCTGTCTCTAACTCTTCTCTTTCACCTCTTCTCATATACTGGCTGCAGAGCGGAAACTTTTTTTTTTTTTAATATCATCTTTGAAGGATAAAGAAAAATGTAAAGGCAAATAGGCAATCCTCTCCTGCCACTAGACCTGCAGGTCATGTGGTAAGAGCTTGACTGCTTTCAATTACATTGTGCTGTGAGAAGAAGGAAAAAAAAAAAAAAAAAAAAAAAAAAAAAAAGAAAAGAAACCCAAACAAACAAAAAATAATCCCACAGAAGAGCTTTTTGGGGTCCTCTATCCATCACCAACACTTTAAAAACTCATTTCAACATGATTTTCCTATAGAACAGTAAAGTGTGCTTCAAAGTACCAAAAAGCACTCTAGGTGAAGTCTATAAAGCTCCATATAGTGTAGTAAAGAACTAGAAACACAACCAGTAACACAAGTTAAAATTACTATTCAAAACAGCCTGGATGCATACTGAATACATTTCAGCTTGACAGGAAAAGTTTACATGAGTATATTCTATCAGTTTACCTCATTACTGTGATGACTATTGAATGAAAATTTAGTTGTTTTAGTTTTTCAGCTTTGAAAACCAGCAGCCCCGGTATAAACTGTCATGATTACACTAAAAAAACCCAAACAAAAACAAAACCAAAAAAACCCACATCCACTGAACTGCAAATTGCAGTTGTGCACTTCAAAAGGAGACATGAATACTGGGACCTTTGCACTCCATTTAGGTAAGTGGTTGGCATAATTCCCCAGTTCCTCCTTAACGAGCAAATTAAAAATCAATAAAAGAAACCACCACAACATCTTTGGGAATAATCTGTCACCTGCACCATCTCTCCTTTAGGTCAGTAATGAAATAAAGTTAAACATGGAGATACTGCTGACTACAAGATGAAGCATCTGGACCTCCTCACAACTTCCAGTACTGGGAGGAGATCCTAAATTAAAGTTTTCATTTGGTATCAATATAGAAGAAGCACATTCTGCAATGAAATTAAGAGACTTGTGTATTTAAGCAACCTGCTTGTAATATTTACTAAGACTTTGCCAAATTATTTCAAGACTGAACCACAGAGCTTGCATTGGAGAAATTTGTTAAAATTTCCTTTGTTTCTGCATTTCACTAAACTGACTTTGTCAGGTCAAAGAAGTAATTGGTAAAACTGGGAGTAAATTCAGTTTCCTACACACTTTCATTAATTTTCCATTCCTACAAGAAAAGTAACTGCCATTTTACAGACTGAGACCCTTACCTCAATAAACAAACAGTACTAAGTAAGCAACCTTTTCTTTCTTAAGTCATCTGCTTCTAACACAACCTTTACATCTGGTTAAGAACATGAAAGATAAAAACTTAAAGCGGGGGTAGGGAGAAGATGTATCAGTTCTTAAAAACGTCTCAATGAAATACCAAGAGCAAAACTGGACTTCCAAGATTTTCATGAAACTTTCTCAAAAGACATTACTTCTCAATTTAACTCATTTTGGCCCACTATCAAATGCACAGATCAATTCATATACTTGGAATGACCAGATGCCCTGTCTAAAAGTTTTCCTTAATAACAAATACCAAGACATGTATTTAGTAGAACTAAGTGAAAAGAGAGCTTTACAAAGTGAGTCAACAAAGCAAAACAGAAGATAAACTATGAACAGTAAGGCTTCAGTAAATTATACTTATGAAAGCTATGAAATGTCAGAACAGACTTAGTCTCTTCAAGGGGATTGGAATAAAAAATGTAGCAGATTAAATCCAATGCTACCCAGAAAGTAAACTGGGGGAAAAAAAGGGCTCTTATACATAACACTAAGGTTCAACAGGAACAACTTAGAAACAAGTCCATACCATTCTGAGTAGCATAACAAAGAAATTTAAACCACAATTAATTTTAAGACCCCTAAAGAAACAGAATGGAAAATAAAAGCCAGCACATACTTAAAGGGTTACCATTATTAACAAGGGTTACCATTACAGAGTAAGCAAGTAGCACAGAACACACAAATTTATAAAAGTCAGAGAGTCAAAAGGCACAGATATTCTTCACTGCAGTTTACAACAGCATCAAGACCTTCTGTACTGTGTACAGCAGAGAATCTCCCATTTAATCTCAAGAAAAAGCACTTTATGAAAGCTTATGATGTGGGTATTGATATGGGGAAGGAGAAAAATGAGGTGGAAGTAGACAGTATAATGTATCTGGTTATAAGAACAGACCTTAAAAAACAGTTTAGTGAAAAGATAATGATGACAAGATAGGATGAATGGTATCAAGAAAGTAAACCAAAACAATTTCCTTTGTTGAAACTCAAGGTGAAAACCACAGTGGATCACAGGAAAGCTGCAAAAGCAAACTCATTTTGATATAATATTGCCAAACTGGAAACACAACTGAAGCTACAGAGGGTAAACACCACTGCAATCATTGTTATTGGAAATAGACCATACAAGCTTGTAAGTACACCACACACACAGAAAAAGTGACAAAAACTTAGAACAGCCTCCCCATTTCCTTGACAGGAATTTCCTCTGTGATGGTATATGCCTAAAACCAAAAACCAGTAGGAAAAAAGTAACTTGAAAATAGATCTGCACCAGTGTTCGAAGATAACAGAGCATTAATCATACACTGTAGATGTTATTAACAAAACAACCAGTAGTAACATTTTACATCTTACCATTAGTTGCAACATGAGTCATAAGTCATTTTTAAGGGGATATTAAATTATTTTGCTGTCTAGGTTTTATGTTTGTTTGGTTTTAATCTGAAACTTAGCAAAAGTGGATGGCAGCACAAAGTCTACACAGACATTTAACTGACAAAGAGAAAGAACAGGGAAAATAGAGTTAATGATAACCAAACAGAAGATGCAAATAACAATCACAGCGAGCTGAATTATCCCTGCTCTCTTTATAGAGCAAAAAAATTGCATGGTTAAAAAGGCAATGTACCACTCATGCCAGAAAAGAATTGCGTACCTTGAGAAACGTGCAAAAAATAGATTTTAAAAAATGACAACACAAGAAAGTTCACTCCTCTGGAAGAATGAGACTACATATCCCAAATAATGCACCAAAGTCCAGAAGAAATCAGAAATCTGGACTATAACTCCAAAATGTCAGTTCTGCTATACCACTTCTTCCTTTGGAAGGTAAGAAGAATTACTAATCTTAACAGAACAATGCTGCTGGAAAATGAAGCTCCTTACCATCTCTCAACACCAGCTCTGCCTTAGTAGGCCAATTCAACTCACTAATCAAGCAAAAGATGATTCATACATTTTCTGGTTTGCTTGACTAGCTTTCTTCCAGGTTACTGAGCTGAAACAGATCACTAAAGGATTCACTGAATGCCAGAATTAGCAGACAGGAAATAACAGGGACACCTTTCCAAACAAGAATCTACCTTTTGCATCATCCAGCTACTAAATTAGTTTAAAACTATCTTCCACAACTTCTCTCCAAGTACCAGTAATCAAGGCAAAAATAGGTCCTACAGTTATTTTGAAGTAAACAGGTTGGACACAGTCTTTTTCTGTTAACCCAGCAAATGTATTTCAGCTTCAGCTCTATTCAAGACCTGTACTTGGTCTTTCCTAATTAAATAGGTTCCTCTCAACGCTTCCAGTCAGAAGGCAATAAAAAGCACAGGAACAGAAGTGAATGTTACACCAGCTAACTCTGGATGCCTGTATGTATCTGAACCTGGCCATCTGCAGAAAACTAGGAGTTCTAAGGAAAAGTTGGCCTCTCATATAACAAAGTGAGGAATTCCCGTTAATATGTTCATTTGAAACTCCTGCAGTCATAGAACGTAACAAGAGTATAAATGCTACTGCACATTTCTGAAGCAAGTTGGGCCACGGTTTTCCTGTGACCAGAAAATAGAGAAATGTATACAGAAAACACACCCTATAGGAACTTTAATCTGTATTTTCTATAGAAAAATAAAAATAATCCAATATGGTAAAAGACAGTCAAGAACTTGCCAGCCACTCATTTTATTTTCCTACAAGCCTATACTTTAAGCACGGGAATACGGATGAGTTACTTATTAACTACAGATAAAGTGTGTGACAGGCCTTCAACAACTGCCAAAAACGAGGCTCAACTGTTTTCATCACACTGCAACTTAATAAGCCTCATGTCTTCTGGTAATAAGAGTACTACCTCTCAGGAAGCTTGATCAAAAATAGAAATAATTTAAAAATTAAGAAATAATAAAACCTGTCAAATTGGTAAGAGGTTTGATTTTCTAAAGGGCACAACAAAATTAAATCACAAACAAGAAATAAGTGGCTCATTTCTTACACTTACTAAAAATATTCTTCATGTTGGCCAAGAAATCAGGCCATATTTTACCTTAGGGATCATATAACCAAGAGAATCATTGTAATACAGACCATACTTCTGACGTCTTTTAAGAGGAGAAACTGGACCAATGAAATACTTTAAAGAATATCCTTACTAGATGCCAAACTTCCCATGTTCACATTAAACATTCCTATTCTCTTCATCCTTAACGCCAGGGACAAAATCCAGTGCTATTCATTCTTCCACCTGAATGATGATCACCTCTCAAGGCACCCAAAAGGGCAGTGCTATAATGAGGACATTCAGTTAAGAGTCCAATAAAAGTATCTATTTCTAAAAAAAGTATCTGCAATTCTTTCTATGAACAGATGTTAAGCATCACCATTTTTTAGTAAGCTCCTTAAGCAGTAACTTGTCTTCTTTTTTTAATACAGTGCCCACTATATGTGGAAATCTTATTTGTACATTCAATTCCTAGTTGTCATATAAGAAAAACATCAGCATTTGACACTACTAAATATAAGGGATTAAAATTTGCTGACGTGTATCCGTACCAACAATTTTGAAAAATGCTGTGCCTCTATCAGAAATTATGTTAACATACTATTAGAGACTTCCAGTGGGACTTCAAGACCAGTTAAATTATTTATGGCACTGCTTCAGTGCAAATAGTTTTCAAATATGTGGATATGGAGTTTTTAAATTTCAAATCACAGTACGGTTAAATGTGACATAGGGGGAAGTCTGTGAAGCAGTTGCTTAAGTTTCAAATAATTATGCACAGTAGCTTCTATTTGATAATAGGAGAAAATAACAAGCTAATAGATTTTTCCAAATTACTGTGTAAAGTTTAAGCTGCAAGGTAAATTTTTTTTATTATTTTTAAAGAAACAATGCAACACTGTACCCAGTTCTTAAATAAAGGAAGAACGAAGTGTCATCCATCTGAACTAAACAGGCCAAGCAAATACCCTGCAATTCCTGTGTTCTCCTCAATGTCGAAATGGGTGGATAAATTTAAAGCCTGCTCTCTCAGGAGTTGCTTTATAGGCAATTTTCTCCCAGTATCAAGGTCTGCAATTTCCATTTGGCTGCCAGTTTGCGATTAAATTCATCACCTTTATTATAAAAATGTGCTGCACTCCACGGCCTGCTGCACAAGAATCGTAAGGAAGACATTTTTCACTGCTAACAGCAGCATCATTCCAAGGGAGCCATCACATCCATTCAGACATTAGCGTCTCCAGTGCAATGCAAGGACCTATCCCTCACCTGAAAAAGCCCTAACAGCAGGTATATCTCAAAGGAACTTCTTCACGGGTGCTACCTTTAGTTCAGCTTCTTCAGTAAAAGCCACCATTACACCTCCCGTATTAAGTGTTTTTAAAATCTAACAGTTTAAAAACAAGGATGTTGATATTAAAACTTGCCTACTTGCGTTAATCATTTCTAAGAATAAAATCCATTCTCACATGGACTACACCTTCACATACACCTTACACTCCTTACTAAAACACATGGAATTACCTTGAAATATTTATATTTTTGAGTAAGCACTCTACATTAATTTCATTTACATACATTCCCTCCCCATGTGTTCCGTTCCTTCCCACAAAGTTTGTTTTCAGATTTACACTGATTTTTTCATATGATATATTTTTCCTTGAAAGTCTTCAGGCGTGGCTGAAAAATACTCAGAAAAAAAGTACCAGAATATTTGCTGTATCTTGGTATCAAAGTCCTAGAGGCAACCACAATTCAAGTAAAATATGTTACATGGTTTAATGCCCTCCTCTAGTAACCATCAAAGGGAAGGCTGTAACTTCATTTTGCATCTTTTTTTTATAAATGGTACCTGAGCTAACCAGGATGGAACATAAATTTTATACCTTAAAGACAAAAATTAACTACTGGAGAGACAGAGCAAAGTGATACCTATGAACAGGAATAAGTGCTAACTAAAAGTCACATGCTGAATGTTTATAATTGGAGTTGAATTAATATTGGTTTAGGTTTCACTGAATAAAAGACTTTAATTTACAGTAAAACAATAAAATACAGTATGTAATAAGCAATTAAAAATATTAAGTCCACAGTATTCAACAAGAAAAAAAAGCACAAGAATATCACTTTAGCATGTCAAACAACTGTATTAGTAACACTGAAAGGTAATCAAATTTCAGTAGAAGTAACCAATCTATATGCACAGTATGCCAATTTCCCATGTTAGCTTACTGAAATTCTCTCTCCACTATTTTAACTATTGGTGTGTTTCAGAAAGTGCATTTTTCATCATGTGTACCACTTTTCAAAAATATTTTGTTATCAGATAAACAAACAGCATCTCATGCAAGGCTGATGTATTTCAATAGTCAAACTATTCCATGATTTCTTAACTTGCTTCACCTTATGTGGCCACGTTAAGTGAAGAAAACATTCAAAGTAGTAGTAATGTTCTGGCCAACTCTTAACACACCTTTGGAAATTATTAAAAAAACATGTTAAATCATCTCTGATATCCATAAGGAGTTAAAAAATTAAGTAAGTTATGGGCTCACAGCAAAGATTCTTAAACCTTGCACAACTGAAATAGATGTTTTGCTCCTTATCAGATGGGCCACATGAGTTTAAATGGAACTGCCATCTAGACTTCAGTGAGTAGGGAAAAGGTCATATTGCATGACATTAAGAACACTGTAAACTAGAGACATCATCCGAGAAGCCATTTGATAAACGCGAACTCTAAAATTCAAAGTTAAACAAACAAAGGCTCTTTAGACCTACTTGCCTACAAAATTAACTTAAATTGCAGCTAAAACTGCCAAACATTTTTTCACACTGCAGAATAATACCAGAAACTTTCTTTTGGCAATAAAAAATGGCATCTTGTCACACTGTAACTAATTGGTTTTCACTGCAATGCAGCATAGAAAGCAGATTTCAACTCAACTTTATTGAGAACAATAGCTTGGTATTTGCAAGCTGAAGTTCTGATTATTTCACAGCCCAGTGCATTTAACAATTGGCACGTCAAGTTCCGGGACTATTAGATGAAATTATCAACCAGATAAGATAATGCAGCATCAGTATTTACCTCTTGCCATTACAGCAAAAGCTGAGATGGGAGCTTTTCTAACTGAAACCACAATGAAAGAAGGGCTGCTGTTTTGTAAGATTCTGTAGAATTAACTGAAATGGCTTTTATTGGAAGGTGCTCTGCAAGAGACCAATAAATATCAGAAAAAAGGCAACAACAAGCATCAAAAAAAAAAAAAAATCCATATGCAAGTTTGCATTATTATAGCCACTACATTCCAAAGGTAAATCACAATATTTTAAGAATAATTGATTTGTTGAGACTAAATATGAATTTTGTTTGATGTCAAAAATAAAAATCTGTTTACTTATTAAAGCCAGATAATTTTATTTTTAACAAAAAAAACACAAAAACCCAAAGTTTAATAATTCTGATATTTCTAAGAAACATGAAAACATTCTTCATCCATTTACAGAAAATTTTAGTTCATCAAAGTACATATACAAACATGTAAACTAAACAAGTAGATTCTCCCCTCCTCCCCTTTAGCTTTACACTACAGCATGTGTAACTTCTAATTACATCAGAAAAAAAATCATTTCTTATCATATTAATTCTTGTCCACAGAGACAACATTTGTAACTGAGTAAGCGCTATTATAAGAGAGAGGTATTAACATGTACCGCTATGACAAAAGCAAAACAGGGGCAGGGAGGGAGAGAGGATAGGAGATAGAGTGTATTCGTGTCTGTATATACACACATGGCAGAAACAGACAGAATATTAAAACAAAACCAATATTTATTTTACCAGTCTGGTAGCCAAGATCTCTGCTACTTACATAATTAGAATGTTGAAGGTAAGTTTTCACAGAGTAGCTACAGAATCATAAATTTTTCTCTTCAGCTGACAAACTTCAGAGTTTAAAACCAGCCTCCTTTAGGAACAAACTAGAGTGTCAAAAAAGTGCAACCTATCACAGAAAATAAACACTTTAAATATTTAAACTGAAAGGTAAATTTAAGTCATATGTAATTTTTAACATGCTTCTAACACATAGATTTGAATTACAGTAGTCCCATCTATCTCTTAAATCCACCAGAAATGACCTTACAAATTAAGACATTCTCAGGATTGATTTAGGGAAGAAATTTACTATATAAGCAGAACTTGTACCTCAACTGCTTTGTGATTAAAGAACGTAAACCCATTTAAAAGTCTTTTTCTTCCAAGTTCATTTATCACTAACACCAAACAGGTCCTATCAACTCACAGAGCTGTCCCTTGGGAAAAAGACAACAAAACAAATGACAAGTATTTCCTGAAATATTTACAGCTAAAGGTATATGAGCATCTGGAGCTTCCTTTAATACTTCTGCTCACAAATGACAACAGTGTGGCTATTTTAATGGAAATAAAATTGAAAGGCAGAGATGCCCTTAATGACAACTTACTACTGTATTTATTCCATAACAGCATACCAAACAGAATTTGGTACGTTACACCTCTTATAACTACTTTCAGCAATTAATACTATTATTCTGGGGTTCCAGCATTGCAAACTGGACTCTATAGACATATAATTGGATTCTCTACATCTCATCTAGGGAAAACATGATCATACTTGCTAGTTCAGTAAATACATAACAGCAGGAAGTCCTAAAAAAAGAATAAATGCATATATGTGAAAGAAGTTTCAAAACACATAATGGTGTATTTTATTTTGTCATATCCTTGAAGTTTCAAGTTTTTACTTCAGCCCACAGACAAGGAAAATTGCTATAATGGCAATGCCTTTAAATCAGTGGTCTTCAACTTTTTTCACGTACATACTAACAAAAAGTTCCAAAAAAGGTGAAGGCTCAGTGTAGTCTACTTAAATCGCCCAACAACAGACTTCCTTTTTCTTATCTGCAGCAGCTCTTCATATGCAGTAGGTCTGCAAACAGTAGATTGAAAAACACCATTCTGTTAACTCATATTACTTTTCACTTGTCTCCATTAACTTTGCAAACAAAAAAGATGCTGGCTACTTCAGAGAGAAAGTGGTCTCCAAGATCACATATCAAACACTATCTGGTTTTCGTGGAGTATCAAAATACAACCCCTTCACAGTCAGGTTTGGGGCGGGGGGGGGAATCATTTTAATGCTATTTTTTGTGCCAGTGACAGCACAGTTACACTGATGGTGCTGCAAAAGGAGATACACCTGCTTTGTAATTGTAATTGTAAAAGGTATGGCCAAGGAGTGGCTAACATGGCTCAGTTATAGCCACCACATAGCCACCAGCAGGAGAAAAAATAGCACAGATTGTGCTGGAAAAAGACATTACACACAGAGAAAAATCTTGATTAGATTGTACAAACATTAACTTCAATATGAAGTATCTCCACCTCTCTTATCCTAAGAGAATGTTCTGCCAAACAGATGTTTCCAACCAGATGACAAGCTACTTCAGATCCCATACTGCATCAGTTACAGTTATCTTGATATCTCAGCATTATTCTCCATTCCAAAATAAAGTCTAATGTATAATCTCAGTATCTGAAGGCTAACTAAACTGCTGTATTACTCGGTAAATCACTAAAATCTTCTGAGCAGAAAGACATTTCAGTTCAAAGAAATCTATTCTGATTCTTCTGTTCCTTTCATAAAATGATCTGCTCAGTTTAGCCATTTCAAATGCAACATGTAATACAGTTTTTGCAGCTACTTCCACAGTAATGTGTTCTCAAAAAATACTGTCTCCTTTGTCATTATACTAACATTGATAGGTGCAAAGTATAGCATCCATACTTTTGACATTAAGTTTCATTAACTAACAGCCTAGAAATTACCCAGATTTCATTGCTAGCAATATTCATTCCTTCATTTGACATCGGCAAAAAAAAAAAGTTTATAGCAGCATAAACTGTGTTTCAACTATATCACATACTATGAGAAACTAGTAACTCGTGACTAGACTAGGAAAAAAGCTTCTTAAGTGTTAGTGCTTTCCTAGTATCCTATCTTTTATCCAAAATTTAACACTAAGAGCACACAACAGAAGTCTGAAGAAAGAGAGATCACAATACCCTTCTGATTATTCAGGAACACATTTCAGCTATTAACAACTGCTCAAAACTTTCAGCAGCTAAGAGTCTTGATCCAGAAAACTGTACTAAACATGTAGTTTGATCTGTGCAGCAATTTATACTATACCATTATATTAGTTATGACTACTACATAACATACTGAAATGCTTGTCTTTGATACAGATTTCAGTATTGAATTCTGCTCAGGGCTCAGAAAGCCTGTGAATACAGGTTTAGTTACCTACAGTCAGTCAGCAGTCAGATGAAAAATCCATACAAAGAGACTCTACAAAGTAAAGAACTTAAACATTATTACTTTAAACTGTTCTCCATGTATGAACTGTTCAACAATTCGATATAATGAGCAGTCAAAAACAATTCTAGTACAAGCCACACTAAATAAATGGGATTAGAAAGACCTGTGGACATAACAAAAACCACTCAGTTACACTATTAGGCCAATAGAAGAAAATCCCCCCTCAAATTCCCAACTATTTTCTTTATCCTGAGGGGAAAAAAGATTAAAACTGAAAGTAACCAGTAACTGAAGGAACTGAAAGCTGTGAGATCTACAAAAAGCTAGTGCAGGACTTGAAGGAAATGTAAGTTCAGAACTCAACATGCCTCAAAGTTAATTTACCCAAAATATAGTTACCAAATAAGGTTGCTGAGACTGCAAACATCAAGAGAAGTTCACCAGTCTGTCTTCAAAACATAATTCACATTTATCAGTACTGAAGACTGACATAAATCTTTTTCTATGAATTACAAACCAGTTGTCCATCTGTCATTTTAAGTTGTTGAATGTAGTAACCTTCTTTAACTGTAGAAGGGACATGTTTCTTTTCTACTCAGTCAAGCAAAAAAGAGTGCAGTCCCTCCTCACCTAATTACCAGCATACACCTAAATACCAACTGTCATCCCTCAACACCCCAGCGTTGGCTGTAGCAGCTTTCTACTGCAGCATCCCCTTCTCTCCAATTCATCATCGTCAGCTTTCTTGCTGACACTCTTCAGAGCTGCCCGGCTGATGAATTGCTCTGTTATTCATCCTATGTTAATCCGAGGCTGATGCAAGAATATCTTTCGGAAGACACTTAACAGTATTAAAACTCAGCACTGCTAAGTGTGCCCTCAGTGTGCATTAAACCTCCCATTTGGAACCAACAAGATTCCTCACGAACAGTTAGGAATAAGTACAGTTACTAAATCAATAGGTTTACATACCTGTTACCTATAGACAAAGCCTCCACACAATCCCTTCCTTCCCTAGAAACTACACCCAAACTATTACAAGTAAGAAATACTTTGATCCATATAGAATTTAATCTCAACCCTGTAAGCTGATATGGAAACGTTTTTCCCCTTCTCCTCCTCAAAGTGGCAGCAAGTCTCTTAATGCCACAGGTCTCTAATTTTTTTTTCCAAGACTGTAACCTCAGCTGTACCTTTTTATTTTGTTTCTTCTAAGGTAGATTTGATTCTTGGGTCATGGTTTCTCCAAGTTTTATTTCTGTATAGGATTCTACTAGTCTTGTCACAAAAATAAAATTTATTCACAGACAATCAACATAAAAACACAGCCAGAAATTTCAACATATGACTCAAATCTTTGTAAACTTGTTACTGAAACATTCAAAGATAATTCCCTTCTAAAAGCAATTGCAGTCTCTAATTTACACCTGAGAGGTACTGAATTATCATTCTTCCTCTGAAGATGTTTTAATATACCTATGATCAGTCTTCCTGATAGAATCGTGGTTAGAATTCATTCCTAATCCCTACCTCATCATCTGCGCCCAGATTTTGTTCAAGCCTATTCGAGCACAAAGTTGACATAACTACGTGAAAAGCAGGAACAGAAGAATCTGTACCAAGAGTCTTGCTTCAGGTTGATTCAGAGGCAGTATCAGATTTCCATAAAAGTCTTAAGTGATTTAAAGCAGCAGTAATTCCCTCGTAAACTGACTGTGTATGAGCCTTGCTGGCTATACTTATCTTTATAGATGATAAGATACTTAAGCACTTAAAGAACTATCAACAACTTGCCTCTACCAACATCTACCACTTTCTCACTGCACAGAATCTTCCTAGCAAAAACATCACCCTTTAAACAAGACAACTGGGCCTACTACAGCACTTTAACCTTCAACTTTAACACACAAGCCAACTGGTACAAGAACACACTCATCAATATGCATGTATTTAGGCAAAGTTATTTTGTAAGTCTGGGGCAGGGGGCTGATAACAGTGCAACAACTTTCTGAAAAAAAATCCATGTTTCTTTTCATGCTGCAAGAGTGCATCTCATGCTTCCTCAAAATAAGACAAACTGAAACCAACCAAAAGCAGTACGAGCAGATGAGCCACACAGTTCAAAGCAAACACCACCAGGTTAGAGGATTTATTCCTTGTGTTCTTCTCCTCACCACTCCTGCAAACCAACCTATGACATTCCATAGCAAACAGAAGTGGATATGCCTTGCTCTGCATCTAAAAATTGAAAATTATGCATCAACTTTTGATATAATTATTTGCAGGTTATTAGACTAAGCTGCATTAAGAACGTTAACTGATTTGCTACTGCTTTGAAATCTGATAAATAAATGGAAGCATTATGCAACATGAGCTGAATGTTTTAGTTTAGCTGCAATTTAAATATATGAACCAGAATATTAAGTTTGTATTATTATTTGTGCCAGCAGATCTGATGCTTACTTTTTAAAATTTCAGGCATATTCCATCTCCTAGACATTAATGAAGAAAATATACTGGTGCTAGAACAGGACATTTCTACCAACTAATGGCTACAGAGATTTCTAAAACAATTCTTTAATCTGAATTAGAAGAAAGCCCAAGAAGGTTCATTATTTCAACAGCTAAAGGATTTAAAGCATTCAGCAAAGTCTGACTTCCATCTAGTGTCAGCTAGTCTGAAAATAGTCACATTCTTAAAATTCTGACTAGACCAGATGCACAATCAGTTGACACCAATTAGGAGTTTCAGACTTTTAAGTAAATGTTTAACCAAATGTACTTCCCTCCCCAAGGCTCTGCTCTACATCTTCAGTATCGAGCAACCTCGGCCACTGTGCCAACACAACTACTCTGAGATCACATAAGGGGAGTTAGATCACAGCTCTGATCTGTCTGAAAAGAAAGTCAACACCACACAAAAACAAACTCAAAAAAACCCTGACCAGTACAGAATATCAGCTGACCTTTTAAGCCAGAAACTGATCCACTAGATAAGGGTATAAAATACTGTATTATCTTCCCCTGCCTCTGCTCTGACATCAGCAGCTGTTCTGATGCATTACTCCTCAAAATTATGTCAAAGTAACTTCCCAGCAATGTAACAAGATTTTAATTATTTGTCATGCTGGGAAGTTTTTCCTTTTCAAATCAAGCCTTAAAGAAGAATAAACATGTACAGGGTTTATACCACTCACACTTCAGTAAGTTGTCATGCAAATTGCTTCATGGTTTATCCCTTCTAAAAAGGGGTATCCTGAGCACCTTCACATCTGGGCACTTCCTGGAGCACTGTAATTATAGTACAAAGTATCAAAAACTTGCTCTCATACACCCTTTGCTGGAAACACAAACCTCTCATACTACAATATGGAGTAAGGTAAAAGCATTCAAGAGTAGTTGCAAAACAATCAAAAATATTCTTTCAGGTGATTCAAAAAATTGACTTTCAGTATGCTACTCAACTATACACGACCAAAAACATCAAAGTGCATTCATAGCTACCTATTGCCATTTCTCTTCAAGAGAATGATTTTTTTTTGCACTGAACTGAAAAGCAAGATTTATTATTTGACACCAAGTTTAAAAAAAAAAAAAATTCTCAAAAGTAACTAAAAACGTACTTTCAATTTTTACTCAGTATTTTAAGCCATGAGAATAAAATAAATAAAAAACCCTGCTAGCATTAATACACTTGCCCTGGCCACTAACACCTGCTAAAATAACTGCAGAGATCAAACAGCTGCACCTTCTAGTGCTAGACTCAGACAACAGGTTTAAGCAACACAACTGCACTTTAACTTGCACTGTCTTGTTCCCAGACATGCAACTAACCTGGAAAAGACACATTTTTAAGAGAAGCAAGAATAACACAGTGGAGCGGCAGCTCTACTAATGAAGCTAGATATGATTTCTCTTTAAAGTTGTCACAGCTGTTTTGCTCATTCAAGCATAAATTGCCTCAAAAATCTAAGCTATTCTATTAAAAAGATAACTCCACTTCTATTAAACATTTTCAAGAAAAACAACACAAATCCGGACATGACTTTAACTGCATTGCACAAGGTTACACGGGATATTTTCTGAAGTCAAGATTAGAAACGTAACATTGCCTAACTTTCAGCACCCCCACTCTTTGCCTTAGCAAAGCAAACTTAATTCAGATTATAAACATTACATCACTCATCCTTTCAGGATTCAAACAGGAGTTCCAATGTCTCTCATAGACGAATACTTCTGTGACGCCACTGAACTAACCAACTGCATTAAGCATAATGAGACTAAAAGCATTGGCAGTTTTACTGTTCCTACTAGTTTTCCTTAATAAAAGTCAATAAAATGTCAAAATCAACAGAATATTTTCATAGTATGCATTCTGATTAAAATCAATACAGAAAAATCCATATGGCCCGAATGAGAATTTGTGAGTTACATTTCAATAAAGATAAGGGTCACTGAGTGAGGGCATTTCACTACTTCACAGCTTTCCTGGCAAGGTATTTCCCCCTGCCTCCCCCCACTCCCGTCCCCCAAAATTCCATATAAGCAGTCAAATATAAATCATCAGTTTCCACGGCAGACTGCTGCTGTACTTCAATCAGCCTGAGCTGTCAGGACAGTCTCATAATTAACATTACCACAGGTCTGTCTTGTCAGCCATGTTATATATACCAGACCAGCATCTAATAATACACCTAATTAATAGGATACCTGCATCATATGCGTTCTCTTGAACGGGGTACACTCTATGGTTACAAACAGTAACTGAAGACAGTTCAAATGTACTTCCTTTTCTAACAAAGCCTACACAATTCACATCATTGTACGCATCTCATTCCTGACTCAGCATTGTTTACTGTACTCAGAGAAAAAAGTTTTAGTTTAAGAATGACTGAAACAGGTAACTTGGTCAAAGAAGTTACTAACCTACAAAAGCAACCATACATTTCACGTGTAGCCTTCTCTTCACACCCACGGCGCTCATTAAAACACCAGCAGCTTTCTTCTATGTTTTGATATATCCAAACTTCATTTTTGTAATTAGGACATTCTAAGTGTTCTCCTAAAATCAAGTTTTTCTCAGTTGGTGGTGGTTGGATGGGTTTGTGGGTTTTTTGAGCACTTTAATATTAACCAACAGACCTTCATTTTTCGACTTTGTGCATTATGAAAGCGTCACATGCCACTCCCTAATCTAATCGGCACTTGCTCAGTTGTTTCTAACCATAGCAAAAGATTTTTATATGACACTAGTTATTTTAGACATTATTTTTTCAATTTCAGATGAGAAAAATGTAATTTTACTCTAAGCAATAAATAGTGCTAAACTAGAATTATCAATTTAAACAGGTCTCTCACAATTTAACATGTTAGCAGCTCTTGTACAGAACTAAGTCTACTACGGTTAGTCTTCCTTAAAAAAAAAAAATAAAAAAATCTGACGACAGACATCTTAATAATCAATTACTAGTAAGCAACTGTGAACAAACTGCTTTCAAACATGAGCTTAAAATAACTGCTTTANAAAAAAAAAAACACCTTTTTTTTTGAAGTGCAATAGAGCTTTTGGTCTGATGGTATAGGTGGTTGCACTGAAGTTATTACAAAAATAATAAACAAATCCAACAGAATAGCTACCACACCTCAGAAGGGCACTTATAAAGTTTTTGAACACAAGTTCTCTAAGTTTTACTACCTAGTTATTACAAGACAATCATAAATAAGAAAAAAAAAACCTCAGACCATTAAGTTTTAGAGACGAATAAAGAACCATTCAAAAGAGCGCTAATGCTAAACAGCAGACAAACAATACTCTTGTGGCATAATGTTTTGATAATTTTAACTTTAAAACACAAAGTTTAAAAATTGGTCCGAGACTCTCTGAGCAAACAACTATCATAAGGCCTTTATCCTAAAGAATATTCACTTCCTAACTTTGCATTAAGAGGTACTATTTTCAAATGAAATAATAGGGGGTTTATTGCAAGATCTGAAAAACTGAAACACTGAAAAACTGACATGCTAATGTGGCCAATGCCCCTCTACCAAATCTGACAAGTCAGCAAAGCTGGAGCTAAGCACAGGCTACATTTACATAATCACGAACAATAAGGTCATGTACAAAAGTAACTAGATAACTTCTCAGGGAGAACTCATTTACAGCACCAGAACACAGTTCTCCAGTCCTAGCTCCTGCAGCCACCTTCATTAATAAGAGATTGACACAAAAATTGCAGTTTTCACTGCAACTTCACATGCACTTTTCTCAGTGAGCAAATGAAACAGAGAGAGCAATATCCAAGAAAAACCTATCCTCATATTGCCTACTTAAATGTTTTCACAGCTGGCTTTGTTGTAACTAGCACTCAAAAAGCACCAGACTAAATTAGATTTATCTCCAATAGCTAGATACATGGATTAATTTACATTTAAAGGTAGACACACTTTTAAGTCACCTTCAACACAGTTTTGACCACAAGGCGTAAGTTTTTGAGGTATAGTTTACTGAAGAAAAAAGAATTCTTGAAGTCAAAGTCAATACTTTTTTAAAAACAGTTCAGACTACAGGTCTGATCCACAGTCATTCCCATCAGGTGCAGCAGCCTAACCACTTACAGATTCAGGAAAACAAAGAGCACATTAAAAAAATTATACTACTGAGATCTCAGTTAATAGTTTAGGCATATTTGTTCATAATCTGCTAAAAGAATACAACTGAAGTACCTCATTAATTTGAACAGGGCATTGATTTCTACTGAGGATTTTGAAATGTCCCATTTAATTTTTAAAAACTAGTGCAGGAAAACAGGTACAACTGTTCATTGTCCACAAAAAGGAGCATTAAAATACAGAAGTCATCAGAAAAAATGAAGTAGGTTATAATCATAAAAGTATCTGAAAAGCTTAAACACAAAAAAAAAAAATTCAGGTCACATTTGATGGTGCAAACAATTACAGGAAATACAGCCTATTCCACATTCAGGAAGAGCCCTCTCTTCCCACAGGTTTGCACTAGTCTGATAAAAACAATTCAGCTTCCTAGTTATTATGATGTGCACTTTAAACATCCTTGTTAATCCACAAAAGCCTTATTTACACATAAGAAGTTGAAAGCACACATATGGAAAAATAACCGTAATCTAAGCAAAACTGTAACATTCGTATTTTATTATAAAGTAGTTTTG
>VXAU01000081.1:1622321-1731691 GCA_013399695.1 Formicarius rufipectus | reverse complement strand
AAAAACCACCAAAAAAACCCCACTTCAGCTTAGTTAATTTAAGGAAGAAATTGAAATAGAGATTAATTTGAAAATAATGGACTTTTATCACAAGTACATAATGGAAGATTAGCAATCCTGTAAGATAAGATAATATTATGGGACTAAAATGACCATTTTGCATGTACTTTTTTTTTTTTTTTTTGCTGTAATTCAGTTCATGTGATTGGTTGGAGTTGGATTAATTCAGTGAGTTACATGTATTTCATTCTAACTTTGTTCTCACAAAAATTGAAAAATTACTCTTGGCTACTTATGATCGAGAATTTTGTTACATGTGAAGTCATTTTTTGTGTCTGATGACAGACTTTAGTGACCTTTATGCTCTTTTGGCTGAAGATAGCACCTAAACACAGCAGCTGTAGATCAGAAGTCATTGCATGTAGGTAGTATGATGTAATCCTTAAAAATCTCAGATCATAAAAAGTAAGTAATTATTGCATATATGGCATATTCCTTCATTTAAAAGAACTAAAACACATTTAAAAATTGCAAAATCCTAAATGATTCTGTTACTGTTCAATTATGAAAATGCATTAAATCCTAAATTTTTCTGGTGTTCTGGTTTTTTATCTGTAATTTTTGAGTGGTGTTTGTTACAAAGAGGTTTGTATGTAAATATATACAAGACTTGGTCCAAATTGTATGAGTTTGGAGCTGTACAGCGGATAATATGCTCTAATCTACATTGTGATCTCATTAATCGTCAAGTTATCTAAAATGCTTTTCATATAACCCAGTTGTCCTTTTATGTAAACGTTTGAAGTTTGTATGTCAGCGTGTGAAATGCAAACTGGCAGAGAAATTTCTCCAGCTTTCAAAAAGTGAAGTATTTTCTTCTCCTCTCGAAAAATTACACGATAGAACAAAACTAGGAAGAAAGCACGCACATCCTTTGCAAAGCCAGTCTGTTGGGTCATGCGCAGAGCACAGCCAAGCAGTGAGACTGAGATTGTATTGACAAGAACAAGATGAATGGCCCCCTGGAGACTATGGGGTTTGTATGCTCGTTTCCACCACCCTTTTCATCCTTTTGTAACCTCTTTCAGTTCATATGCAGATTAACTCAAACCAAGTCCACACTAAATACTCTTTTTCACTTCAGTTTTGGAAGGTAGGTGGAGGATCTAAATATTTATAAGGCTTTTTTTCCTCTGGTTTATGATGCACTCTTGTTGAATGTTGAGGAATTACGTTAATGAATGCATGCCTGCACACACAGACACAGAAACCAGGCAAAAGGAAAAAAAAAAAAAACCACACACACAAAGCATTGTCAGCTCTAATGTTGGCCCTTACTAAAACAGTTCCCATTAAAAAAAAATAAGAGAGATTTAAAATCCATTGCCAGGAGAAAAATAAATTGTGTGGCTGAGCACAAAAGAAAGAACAAAGTTTCATCTTTGCTTTCCTCAGCTGTAAATGAAACTCTTGTTTCAGCTCTGAATAAATTTGAAAATAAATGTGTTAATTGAAAAATTAAAGCTTGTCTAAAAAGTCTTAACCGGATTTGTGTTTTCAATAATGAAGAAAAGGCAGAGCTGCAGTCCTGTATAAGTTTCCTTTAATATCAGTAGTAATAAACATGATACGTATTTTCTTGTGTGATAAACGATGCAGTTAAGTATGCTTTAATTAGACTTACAAGTCATGTAATTCAGTGATGCTGGTTTTGCCATTACTTTGGTAACTCCAGTACATTTATTCAGGAGAGTTAGTTTTTGTGAGACTGAGGGCTTTTCTGAAAACCAAACTGACTGGTTACATTAAATAGAATATGCTGAGATTATAGCTCGATATATTAGAATATTATTTTCAGAATGGTTCAAAACTAAAAACATGATTTTTTTAGATGGCATTAAAATACTAGTTGAAATATGGGTATATTAATTCTTCTAATACTACATTGACAAGAGACGACTCTTCAACTTTTAATCCTCTCTGCCTGCCTTCTACCTCTTTTTGTTCTCTGATACACATGTATCTGTGCCAGACAGGGCCACAGCTCACACAAGTGGGACAGTAAATTTAAAATGTGCTTTTGTGCTACCATTTAAAAACCTACTGAAGCAATTGCAAAATGTTAGCTCTTCAAGTGCACTGTCAGTGCTCACTTTTTCATATTAATAATATGCCTATCTGAAGTTCTTGAAACATTGCCCTAATACATTCATCTTTTTATTGTACTTTGGTTTTAAGTATTCAATTTCACATGTAATCCAATAAAGCCATCTATATTTCATTTGTTCTAAAGTTATTGTTTCTTATCTTAAAATATTGGTTTTGCTATTTTCAGTGACTTTGCCTGCGATACTCAAGGGTTAAGCGAAACAATTTGTTTAGCAGATCCCAAAACAGTCAAGCTGTATGCAACCTAATAACAAATCAGTATTTAACAACTGAAATTGCATCACTTTTGTTCAATCTTTCATCCTTTAGCCTAAATCTTCTCCCTCTTGCCTTTTTTTTTTCTGTAAGTCTACATAGGCAGCTGTGACCACAGATATAATACTAGATATTGATGAAGTACTTAAACTCTTAAATGTGAAGAAAAAAAAACCTGTTTTGTCTCTTAACTTGGGAGATTTCAAACGGACTTGGACTTGTCTTTCCTGCACAAATTGAAGCATGTATGTGGGACATTAGCAAAACAAATTTGTACGTCTGTATAATGATGTGCCTCCTTTTTTTCCCTGTAGGTGGATTTGCAGGTAGGAGAAGCAAGACTTCTATCTATATATACATGTACGGCACACAGTAGATTAATAGGTGAATGTAGAAAATGCATCAAGATGATAACTGTTGGAAGAAAAAGCATCAGGGAGATGAGATACTTGAATAAATTCTGAAGAAGGAAGAAGAGTGATGCAGGTGTAGAGGTGGGCATAGGACAGCTATTATATGGAGGGCAGTAAGGAAAAGCAAAGTTAAGAGAGTCCTTGGATTGAGTAAGGGGCTTTGGGGCTCCCACATAAAGGAGGGAGCTTATAATAGCACACCAGCCAAGGTCCTTTAAAGTACATATTTTTGGAATAAGAAAGGCGGATGAACTCTATGTCTGAATCAGGGAACAGGCATATCATAGTCCTGTAAAAGGCTGTATAGTTGTTGTTGGCTGGACTTTGCGAACGAAGATCCTGGGATAAGCCTACACAATGGATTTTTTAAGTGAGGCACAGGGTGCACAGAACTGGCCCCACCCCCTTTACTCCTGAGGTTCATCTTGCCACGGCCGAGCAGCTCGGACGGCGACAGCGAGTTCCTCCAGGATTCGAACCGGCATCCTCAGAGGAGGAGCTGGCTCCACAGGCAGGGGCCTACGCCACTCGGCCAACGCCCGCCGCCTCTCAAGTGTAACATACAAACAGAAAAGCAATAATGTCAGGCTGTTGAGAGATCCTGGGAGCCCACGTGGGTCAGAGCACCAGGGGAAGACCTCCCCTTGTCCTCTCTGCCACCGAATGACACAAACGCGGCACTGCAGCCACGCCTGTAACACGAGCTGGGGCAGGCCCCAAAAGGTGGCAAGGCTTTATAGTACCACATAAGTACAGCCTCCACCTCACAAATGTTATTATGATAATCAATAAATAGATAAATCAAAATCCCCCAAATCCAAGAGGTTGTAGCCCAGAGGAGTGCCATGTTAATGATAAGGAAAGTGATTACCTGTACTTTTCCCAAGAGGAAATAACGGAAAAATACAAATAGGTATGAAGATCATGAGCCCAAGGTAAGCATCACAGGCATGTGCCTGTCAGATGCATCTTGGGCTGCTGATGAGGACAAGCCT
The DNA here is from genome assembly GCA_013399695.1 of Formicarius rufipectus. Lineage (NCBI taxonomy): Eukaryota > Metazoa > Chordata > Aves > Passeriformes > Formicariidae > Formicarius > Formicarius rufipectus. The sequence continues at coordinate 1,727,859 of VXAU01000081.1, read as the reverse complement.
GCTTCTCCAGGCTCAGAGGTCCATGCAAGGAGTCAGAAAGTCCTGCTTCCAGAAGATGAAAACACATAAGTAAAACACTCGTGCTTTCAGTGGATTCTTAAAGGCAAGACCATGAGCCTACCTGGGGATGTGCCTAAGTTTTGTTTCAAAAACAGGCAGGAGTATGAGCACATTCTTCATTGTCCTGATCAAAGGGTCCCACCATGGATTCAAACTTTTAAGTCCCAGGGCAAAATCCTAATTCTTGGGAGGAAAGAGGGAAAGTGGCGAAGGGTGGTGGGGAGCAGAGGGTGGAAGTCGTGGAACTCGTTGTAAAGATCAAAATCCACAGTGCTGTCAGGATTACCAAGCAAATGAAGATTACCGAAATACTCCTTTACTTGTTCGTACTCACTTTACATTTTTACTGTTTTTCCATTGAATTAGATCAAATTCAGAAATTATATGTAAGGATTAAAAAAAATCACACACCACTAGAAATTGAAGATAACTTCTCTCAATACTCAACTTTTGTGGTGAACACTAAAAATGAGCAATTTTCCTTTCTCCTAAAGCTCATTCTGAAGTGTCACATTATGTCTTAAGGCAGTGGGGTGCAGCCTTGTGTTTTCAAGAAAGCACTTTTGTGAGTCCACTTAATCTTGAGGCTGGGATCTTTCCAAATGGCGTCCTGCATAAATTTGCCTTTTTTTTTTTTTTTTTTTTTTATTNTTTTTTTTTTAATTTCCCAAAAAGAAATTTCCTACAGATGAATCACAGCATTCTAAATGGAATCTGCCACCTGCCTAAGCTATGAGAAGTCCAGCTGTTTCCATACTAGCTTAACAGAGTCATCTCACAGATGGGAGATGTGTCTCCATGAACCGCACTGAACTGAAAGGGAATATAAAAGGAATTTTTTTTGTGTGAGTTTGATGTACAAGCTTACAGAATTTGTCTTTTGGTGCCTAAACAACTGATTCAGGTATAAAATGTAAAAATTCTCTGTCTCCTGTAATTACAGCTGCCTCAATTTCTGCTGATAGAAGTAGAGCTCTTAATAGAAAAGTATAAAGTCCTGAAGCCATTACTTAAAGTGCTTAGAAATCTAACATGAGATGTTCTAAGACAAATTTCTCAAAAGACATTCCCCTCTAACATTAAAAAAAGAAAAAAAAAAAAAGGCAAGCAATTTTTTTATTCTCTCTGAAAGTATTAACGGACCAAGTCTACAAATTTTCCCAAGTTGGTATGCATGTTGCATGCTTTTTTCTTCTCATACAGAAGTAATGTTCAAATTCATAGTTCAGATTAGGACTCCCCTGCCAGTCCAGTGTTCAGAAATACCCTTCAGACACCTAACCTTTAATTAGTTGATGAAGGAACCTGAGCTCACCTCTAGATTTATTACCTTGGGTACAGAACTCTTTTGTGTGTCATAACAGAAAAGCTGTAAGATGCTGGCAGAGTAAAACAGAACATCATTCGTCCCTCTTAGACAAATCAGTTCTAGATTTCTTCACAAATCAAGAGGTTAGCAGTTGCTTTTCAGGCAAACATCTTCTGACAGTGCTGACCTAGGAGGGAGGAAAGTGGATTTGGGAAAGTTTTAGTCTCCAAGAACAGTATTTTTCATACTCTGCTTTCTCCTGTTTTATTTCTCCATGTAAAGGCAGAAGGGCAGAAGAACAGGCTTCTGTTGATCGCTGTGTTCTTACCTGTTGCTTTTGCCAGCACAATCTGCACACTTAGAGTGATTGTTTGAAAAGCAGAAGATAATACAGGCAAAACTTGCAGACTTATTTGAAGGAGAACACAGGATAAATTAATATTGAACCTGTACTGTTATTCCAAGAATAAGTATTCCCTCTTTCAGAATGTAACAATTCTCCGTTCGATTTATGACATATTTTAAGCAATACTGTTGATAATTTGTTTGTTAGGGATTTTCTTTGTAAAACTGTGAGAATTCTTGTTTTAAGAACTGTTGGAGATTGGGAACTAAATCAATGGAGGAAGTTTACAGAAGCCTCATGAACTGTTTCTTCCTAAAGATCTTTTAGCATTGTTAAATTGCATGGACTGAATTTGTTTGTGTAAGTGTAATGCCACCAAATAGCAATGCTCATAAGTTGATTATTAATTACATGATCTAATTTCGGGGCATTCTAAAAGTTTATTACTGAATCAGTTATCTTTTGCTTTTTTCATGTGTCAAAAAATCATCAAAGCTGAAAATAACATTTTATGATATTTGGCTGAGGAAGATAAAAGTGTTTGTTTTTTAACAATTTACTGCAGTGATTTTTAAGAATAATATCTAAATAAGGGTAATGATCTAGAAAGGCACTGAAATGAGGCAAAAGAAATCTGCATTTAATGTCAATTTCTGATACAAATTTGTTGTCTGTATCTCATCTAAAAAGTTAAACAAACTGAACCAGGACCAAGCTGCTACTGTGAAGTTGATCACCCTGGGCTGGCCGTGTTAATACTGTTAAGATTTTATCAGGTTACAGTGTGGGAGCCTGTTGAACAGTGCCTGGCAAGTCTTTGGGAAAGCACTAGTTTGCCTTGAGGGAAAACTGTCCCGGGGTTCTTCTGACACCCAGGCAGCACTGACAGTGGGATGCACCCCCTTGCACTGCTGAACTTCTCAATGCACATGCAGTCCCCACGAGTTTGTTCAGAGCATGGGACTGTTCTATCATTAAGTGCCCCATTAGTGGGGGAATAAATATTTTTCCTTTCTTCCTCCTTGTTACATCTGTTTGGATTATGGTATCACTGGTAAAAATAATCTCTCTGTTATAGGCAAAACATCTATTCCAGCAGGTCATAGCTTTAATTTGAAGTTATTACGTGGTATGCTAATTAGAGTAACAACAAAAAGATTGCCAAAATTTAAAAAAGTCTGATAAAAGGAAATCTTCAGCTCCCCCAACAAATACATATATATATATATTTCTGTGTGAATTGGTAAATATACTAATATACAGTAGATGTGTATATATTTCTTTAAATATACCATGCAAAAGAGTTCTGCATTACTACATCACTCTGCCACAGAATTAAAATAACAGTCTAACAAACAGCTATTTGACAAAAATGTAGCTAATTAAAAAGGCTTATTCTTGCATTATGAATGACTCCTCCAAAAATCTGGACACATTTCACATAAGCATATATAAAATTTCACTCAAAACTGACAGTGTTTCACGCAGATAACAAAGATAGCTAGTCTCTTTTTAATAATCTTTTATATTATTTTTTAAGGTCATATTATTTAAATTATAAATTTAAAGAACTACTTGTGAAGGATGATGTTAACCACAGAGATGAGGTTAACACACAATAAAATAGCACCCAAGCATGGGACAGGTGTTTTAGTGGCTACACACTTGAGTGATCTTATAATACTGGTAGCTGTACATGAAACAAGAAATGTAGTAAAGAAAACAGCAAAGGACAACAGTAACTGCACAAAGAGGGACCATGCACAACAATACAAAACAAAGGAAACCAATCCAGTAAATTGGAAACTTTAAACCAGGAATTCAGAAACCTCTAAATATTTTTTCTTCTATTAGTCATACTTCCAAGTAAAATTCAGTGAAATAACCATTAAATAAGTAAAGTAACTGTAATTCTGCTTCAGAATGTCAATCCACAAATACTCCAGACTTCTGGATTTACTAGCTCCATCAAAAATGTGCATTTTGTACCAGCTGCCAACATTTCTAGGGACAAATGTAATAAATAAATACTAGAACGTATGGCAGAATTTCTTTGAGTGGTGGTAAATGGTGTGACTTTGCAAACTAACACAGTACCTCCTCCCTTGGTCGAGGGAAAGAAGCAAAGAATAGGTGATTGAGCCAAACACTTACTAAGGCCCTTCAGAGTTGATTAAAGTCAAACTGTAGGAAGCATTTAATATAAAATATGCACAACAACACAACCTTAATTAGACACACACGTCTCTCAATAGATCTTTCCTTTTTGATATGTCTGATTCAATGGACTGAAATAAAGAATGTTTCTGAAACATCATTCAAGGAAGTGGGAGAAATAAACAAGCTGAAACTTTTAAAACTCAACACCAATTAGCAGACCATTCTTTTTTTAAAAAAATCTGAATTTCCATTTTATTTGGCTTCAGTCAAACACAATAAAGACTTTGATGCGAGAATAATTGGTTTTGAGACTTGAGAAACTGTTTCTGGGTGTTGATATCTTTGTTCACAGAAGGCTACATAAGCAGCAAAATGTGTTGAATGCTTTAGGTTTTAACAGCGAATCAGAAAATAAAGACAGACCTCCCCATCTGAAGAGTTTTTTTCTCTGTTTGTTCTTACCTTTACATGAGACAGAAACTGAGAGGTCAGAAATGGGATCTCTTGTGCAGCTGTCTGGTAACAGGATCGTGTTCAGCTTAAATGTGTGAGTTCTTAGCAATTTCAAGCAAAGTCTTCTGTGTCCACTCACAGCAGCACTTTGACTCCCTTTTGACCATTTACACCATAGAAAAGCTTTTGCAGTTTGCTTAAAACTGCTAAGAACAAAGCTCCAATATCTCTTCTTGTAAAGGTTTATGTTCAATCCAGACATGGAGTGTTTGATTTGTGTTGAGTGTTGGCTTGCTGGTTGTATTTCAGAGGTGATGACAGAAGAAAAAACTATCACAAAGATCTGTGGAAGAAAATGAGGGCCCAATGTGTCTCCAAGCACAGGAGAGGGTTTGTGTCTGGAGTCAGTAGCAGCTGTGAAATAAAGTAGTGACCTGATCCTTAAACCTCCCATCATGCCATGACAGTTCTGTGAAGAAGCCAGGGCTGCAGAACAAGGAGATCTCTTTATTCTAAAATTATTTTCTTGCCATCAAGACAGAGGACAATGAGCATTCCTATGTGACTGCAACCTCTGAGAACACTTACCTGCATCTGTACTGATACTGCTTGATTTCCCCAGAATGGTTTCCTGAGTATTGGTGGGCTCAGTTTTTCCAGTGTGAAAGTGAATGGCCTCAGCTACTCTGCTGTCATGGGATGTGAAGCAAGCAACTACTTTTGTTCAGTTTCTTGTAATTCAGAGTTACATTCAGAATATGTAAGTATACATGCAAATAGTGGATTTACATTACAGGCAGTTCAGGAAACAAGGTAACAACTGCTATTTAAACTAGACAGAAGATTGAAGTCCACCTGACAACAATGGATAATTTGATTCAGTGATACCAGCATCTCATCCCTAATTTTCCAGAACAATGATTAAAATTACAATATACCTTTGAAAGGGGCTTTTCTTAAAAAAAAAAGTGACTGATACGTACAATAGAAGTGGCAAATATTTAATCTGTATTACTGTTTGTCACATTCGATATTTAAACATGCTAAAAATAAAAGATCCCAGAATAAGCAGCAGTAGAAATCACAGAACTTAAAACACCAGAAAAATTCACAATATCATTAACCGCAAATAAACTGAGTCTTAAAATCAGGATTTTGTATTTCTCTGTGACATGACTACCTTTCTTAAGGGACATAAAATCTTTTAAAACGTTAAAAACCATGAAGATATGAACCAGAACATTCAAATGTATTATCAAAGAAGATAACTGAATTTTTCTTAAATTGCTCTATTACTGATAATATGACATCAAAGGAAAATCTGCATTTTTAGCAAGGGTTTTGCTGCATTAAAATCAGTGGAACTGGCCACCCAGGCTGTGACAGTATGCTCACTGAAAGTGTCTGGTTACTGCACAATTTCCTTGTAACTAATCTCTTTTAAATAATTTGCATGTAGTACTCGACTATGTGCATATTTCCCTTCAATCCACTAGAATGCTGAGGTGCCCAAGGCATTATGAGGCCTTTGGTGAAGGGGGGCAGGGGAAGAAAAAGGCTCTGACTCAGCTCTGACCAGCTCCTGGTCTCTATCCTTCATAAATCTTGGCAGGGGGGAATGGCACTGTGGATAGAAAGCTTGTTTTCTCAAAGGTAAATAAGAAAAGGAACATGCAGAAAAGACATTCCCCAGGACCAGAATATACAGAGGGTTTCTTCTTCATCCCTTATTGCCACCACACCAACCTGATCGGGTCTTCCAGAATTTCAAAACCACTGAGATGACTTCACCCCTTCCCAGAGAAAGCCTCAGTCTTAGCAGATGGGAAGTAGGCCTTTATTTATGCACTGCCAGAAAAACTCAAGTATTCACTGGAATTTGTGATGCATTTAAAGAAAAGGACAATGAACAAACAGCAAAAAGAAAGGAGCAAACTAATACTATGGGGTGCCAGATCTGAGTGAAGTATGCCTTCTCAGAAGCAAGGAGACAAATGTTCAGCAGTGCCTACAGGGGTCAGGAGCCACAGAGAGAAGGAAAGGATTTAACGTACAGCTTTAGTGCCTCTCAACATCAGCAGCAGCAAAAATGTAACATGAAAGTAGAAAAATGCAAAGAATTGGAGCAAAGAACAAAATGAACCCAAGAGGAATTCAGAGGGTGGTGAAGAACACTTGTCCTGAATGGGACAGAGCAGCCACAGTAAGGAGGTGATAAACAGAGTGCCGGAGGCATGACGGCATGTGCTGTGGAAAATAAAGCTTGCAACTGTGGACATTTTAAGAATGCATTCATTCACTGAATACAGTGCAAAGGACACAATGTCTGGAGGGACAGGGAACGGTTCCTCCCTAAAAAGTTAACCCACTTTTTCATTAGAAGTTGTGGGGTTTTTTGTTATTGGACTATACTCTGATACACATCACTGAAACTTTCTCCCTGTTTTGTCTCTGTTGTGCTGAGTAGAAAAGTTCTATAACATTCCATCTGAAATTTTTTACCTGTGCTTCCATTACTAGCAAGTCTGTAAATAATCTCTTTGGGACTGGGTACTGCATGTAGATTATGTCACTAAAATCAATGGCAACTCCCAGTCCTCTGCTGCTGCTTTGCTTATTATATTGCATTGATATTCTACCAGGTCTCATATTCTCTGTTCTCCCACCCACGAAGGATCTATTTCCTCCCTTTTCCAGTGCTTCTGCTCCTTCTTCTATCTCGATAGTACAAATCTCATGTTCAAGATCCTTTTTTCCCCCCTTACCCTAATCTTCCAGCGCCATCCTTTCATCCAAAATAGATATAACAATCCTTAGCTTTAATTTACTACTTCAGCTTCTCCCCTCTATCTCTGAGTTCCAGGTGATGCCTTTAAAGTCTCTCAGGTGGTGGTATCCTTGTTAGTCCTTTCACCTGCTACTCTAACTTCAAACATGTAATTCAAACAATTAAATCTACTTTGTTGTTCTCCTACATCTCTTTCCATCTGTCTGACAACTTCTGACTTTCTAAGCTGTTGGCATCATTTCTTTCCTGCCTAATTACCCAGGCTTGTCCTGTAGTGCTGCTCTCCCTGATCTGTGCTAGTTCGGTCGGCTTCCATATGCCACGTCCCCTTGTCCTGCAGTAACAACCACCCTTTTCTCATGGCTGATACTCTTGAAATGTGTATTTTGACACAACTATTGTTATAGTATTTCCACTTACCATTTTGCTGTGTTGTGCAGACACACAAAGGTTTCAATTAGTCTGTAAGCTTGTCAAGACAAGGATCCTTCTTGCCTAAACTGTAAGGGACCTTTTAATAACAAAAGCAGAGATTTTGGCACCATCTTATTTCCAGAGGCTTTATTTTGTGGAAAGTAGAGCTCAGTGTTTCCTCTCCTCCCCCATCTTCTCCTTGCTGTGTCTCCGATCCGTTTGGATCTCCAGGCACAAACACAATTTCACCAGAGTTGTTTTGCAGCTCTGTAAAATTACATCAGACTCGAAGAAATGTAGAGGTTTCTGGGGTGGCTGTTTCTGCCTGTTAGAGTAATACAGCCTGCTGGCTGCTGTGTTCTAGCACACTGAAAATTGAAATCCGCATCTTACTCCAGCTACCTCTTCTACAAAGTATAGGGAATGGAGAAGTAAGGAGTACAAATTAAGAGAAACACACGCCTTGTGTTATCCTGCCACAAACTCTTTTTTATATTTTCTAAAATTAAAATTACATTTTACTGTCTTGACTCATACTTTGGGTGTTTCTCAACTAAACCTCATTACAAAAGTACTGTGTCTTTGTATCACAGACCAGAAGAACAATTAATCTCAGTTATGTCAGTCATATGAAACAGCACCTTCACCCTCTGCCTTTTATTCCACTCCTCAGTAGTCTGTGTCTTTCTCTACTGAATACTGAGACAAGGGTTTCAGTACAGCACTGCAGAAACAAGAATTAGAGGTGTATTTTGTATGAACAGATTACACAGCATCATAAAATGGAAACAATTTAAATAACTGAAAATTTCTTTCATGGCATGCATTACACTTCAAAGATCAATTTCTTCTGGTAATATTTTTGCAAATAGTTGAATTGCTGATTATTTCAGCCTCCTCTGTGCATCAAATGGAATCCTGATCCCATATTCAGTTTCTCTGGTTTTCCAACAACATTGCTTAAATATCCCTCAACCACATACATATTACTCCATAAGAACAGATGGAGTTTATGCACAGCTGGCTTTTTTTCCAAAACAAATCAAAATGAGCAGCTAGACAAGACAGAAATTTGCTAGAATTCTGAATTTTCTGCAAGCTTAAAGATTTTATAAGTTATCATTCATTGATTATGCAACATCCATGGTCACAAGCATCTGTTGTTTGCATATGGGAGTTTAGACAAATTCCTTTTCTTATGCTAGTTCGGAAAATAGACACAAGTGTGTAACTTGATCAAAAAGAGAAGTGCTGCAGCACCTTTGTTTGCAGGATGTGTTCCCTGCCCCTTCTGAATTGGGGAAGAAGAAACCAGTAAGGGAGGATGTACTGAATCACACACAACAAGAACTCAGGTATAGACACGATAAAGCCAAATTTTCCCAGCTGAGCATAAACAAGGGGAGATGTGGCTGAGATTCAGCTCTGGCAGCTTACAGGAAGGTTATGAACAGTTCATAATAAGCAGAAGTCTTTCTGACAGCTGTTTCATATGTTTATGCAGATAATCTATCCATTTGGAGAAACTGCAGCCCAGGTATATTTAAGGCTCCTGAAACTCATGGATTTATTCCTAGTCATCAGAAGATGTGCTTATAAATCACAGAGCTTCATTAGCAGAATTCTGGCCTTCAGATTTCTGCCTCCAACCTCAGCTACTTGTTTCAGTCCATTCAGCTCTAAGAACACTGGAAAAGATGAATAAATCCTGCTTTCTATTCTTTCCTTTTCCTGACTATCAAAAATTCAAACCCAGCCATTAAATACACAACATTTACTTAATGGCATGCTTTGTTAAGGACCATTGTTCAGTCCTTTTGAATATGCCAGAAACCCAGGAAAACAACTTAAAAAAATTTAGGAAAATTGCTCTGACTCATTCAGTTTGTTTCCTTTTTTCTACCGTGATGAAACACTAAGCTGTAAGAACAGAGGCTTCCAGGAAGCACTAGGGAATTCTTGTCACTGCTGAATCCATTAACTATATCACTATATTGTGCTATTTCCAGCCCCCCACACTCCCTCCGGCTTAGAATTACCAGTTTTTTAGGTTGCTTTCCCTAAAGGTGAAAGAGAGAAACATGCTCAGGAAATAATGGCAAAGTCAAGAAAATATCTATCACTGAGAAAAAAAAAAAAAAAAATCCCACTAGCCCAAAGAGCAAAAAGACATATACCCATGAATTTAAATCAGTAAAGGAGCTGGGTTGACTGGACTTTTTATCCTGAGTTGAAATCAACTTCCTGAAGTTCAAAACCTGGCACATTTTTCCCTTTCTCATCCTTGCTGCCTTCTTTAGATGTCTTCTCCTTTCTACCTCTGTTGTATAAGTCTAGTTCTGGCTTTGAACTTTCTTAAGTATCCCATCTTTATTTTTAAAAAGCTTTTCCTCTAGGAACCCCAATTAATTAATTAACACAATGAAGTTAAACTCACATAGACTGGTTTTCAACCAGTACTTAAATCAAAGTTCACTATTTCTATTTCAGACATGAAATTCAACAACCTGTTTTCCAAAAATATCATTTGGTCTCATAAAAGCGATTTATTCCCCCTCTCTGAAAGGAACTATTCTTTTGTGAACACTACCACCAGTGTGCCCTTGGACCTAGCTTTTATATGTTGCTGTCCTCTGCTATATATTGTGTCTCTCTGATTTACATCGTGTATTATTAAAACCCAACGCTTTGCCTCTTAAAAGAATTTTATCAATAATGCTCCACAAATAACAGTACTGTAGATCAGTTTTGTCATTGCTTTGCTAAAATTTGCTATAGCATTTTCCTTATTCATTGCACAATAGTGTCTTGTTTAGGACTAGCCTGATCCAAAAGGCACATTCAAAGCTTGTATCTAGATTTTAGAAAAAACCCAAAGTTCAAGGTGGACTCCAACGTCTGGGTGTACATTTGTGTTTTCACACATCCCCCACCACACTGTAGCTCCTTTAATGCAGTACAATAGGATTAATGGCTTCATTTCTAGTCTGTTTATTTTCTAATTTCATCAAGCTTTGTTTTATACTTTCACAATCCAGTGACTCTATTGACACCACAAGACAGGAGTAAGTCACATACACAGTGTTGTGTTTGGATGCTGCAATATATTACAGAATTCAGACAGAAATAGAAAATGGCAAAGCATGTGCAAAAGTCATAACTGCCAAGGCATTCTGGGTTTCTCTTAGGCTGGGGAGTATACGCATCAATACTTTTTGTTTTAGATAATGAACATTGCCTGCTCAAAATAATGTTCCTTTTTCAATATAAATGAACCACAACCTCTATACCTCCTATATTTAATGCATTTTAGCAAGCAAAGGGGATGGAGAGATACTGCAGAAAATTTGTCCTGTTTCTCTTTCTTGACTTCCAAGAACTTTGGTCTTTTACAAATAAAAGGGAAAAAAAAAAAAAAAAAAACAAAAAAATTCTTTGTATGTAGAATCTGCTGGGTGCTAATTTGACATGGCAATGAGATGAAAGTTGGATTCATGCTAGTTTCAACATCAGAGGATTGGAATGCAGCCTACTTAGCATAGAAGTCAAACAATTCCCTGGCAATAGATTGCTTTCCACTTCTAGATCTGCTAAATAAATAGAAAACTAATTAACAGTGTAGTATGGCAGATGTAGCAGGTTTGAATTTCATTAGAGCACTGGCTGAAAACTGAAAGAATCACAAAGTCGTTATATGTCCTAGTGTGTAATGAATCTTCCTTGCTGTCTTTTCCGTGGGACAGACAAGATACTACTTATGTGCCCTCTGCATAAGAATTTTCTGATAGATCTCCACTTAAAATGGCAATCAAAGTGTAAGCCTTTGAAAATATGCAAATATTCCTTTTCCCATATTTCCCATAAAATAGTTTTGGTTCCACAAGAGTAGTGTTGTGTTTCTTTGCCTTGCACATTTCTGTTCAGCTACTTAAAGCTTACTAAATATGTTTTTCACAGGGCATTCTTGTGTTTCATTGTCTATACTTCTTTTTCCCTAATGAAAGTGATAAAAGGTTGCATTTCCTGTAGTGTTACAAACTGAGATCACACAAGGCAATGTATATACTCACATTCTGAAAGGGAAAAAAAAAAAGGCATTTATATTTAGACTTTTCCCCCAAAACACACATTAAACTGGACTTCCTATATCCAGAATTGCATAACCAGATTTGGCAGTATTAATTAACAATAAAAGTAGTGTTTTGCCCCATAAGAATCAATAAGATAATTATGTTACTTAGGAAATGGTAGTCATATGATTTTGCTTTTGGTGTATAATGAATAACATTAAGTTTTGTGCAACAAAAAGGTTTTACAAACCAAACCAAGCCCTAGGACCTTTCTGAAATTCTTCCAGGAAAGCCTGATTGAAGCCCTGTAGCAACTACCTGATTTTACTGACTCTTACAGGTATGTATATATGCTTGCAAACACATACTCATTTAATCAAGTACATGAATTTTTAAACAATATACTCCCAGGATGTATTTTAATTTTTGGACCTTGAAATATTTTTGCCACACTCCACATAGCTTCGTTCCTAGGCAAAAGAATTAAATGTCTTTCAAGTGGCCATTATAAAGCTAAGTGCTGTACATAAATATGCATGAGAAGTCATTATTGCCAAGAGATGATTCTTAAAAGGTTCAAGTGTCTCTTACTAAGATTTTCCTCCTTGCTCTGTGGCAATAGAGTGAGTACTTCAAAGGTGTAGTTGCATCTCCGGAATCTGATTTCAGTGTTTTGGCTTCTACCCTGTCTGTTTCTTGTGGGGTCTCCTAGTGATCAAACATACACTAGCAGGTATTCCCAACAGGGGGCTGCTACGACTTTACACTGGAAATTTACAGGAATGTAAGAACATTTTAGGGATTATTTGTGCCAGGGGCATGGCTGGGATCCCTATCAGTCCCTGGGAACAGCAATCACTGCTAGCAGACATCAAACGCACTCCACAGCCTTCGCTGTCAGCCGCAACCGAAGCCAACTTCAGAGTTAAGTAAATGTCGAGCATCTTCCTTTCCACACCACACAGCTGCCAGCCTGCTGCTCCTTGCCGTCCCTGCTCAGAGGCATCTGAGCACAATCCTTCCTGCTCTCAGGTGCTGCGGGAGCAGGCAGCAAGGAGAGCAGCAAAGCTTGTTTACCACCAGCCTTCCAAGAACAATGGGAAAGTGCAGCACAGCTGGGCAAGGCATGGAAACTGAAAGAGCATTATGGGTGTGATACAAGGGATGAGGAATTGCAAACATACACTCCAGGTAACTTTGGATTTCAGTCTATTCTTTGACAAGGCAAGGTCCAGAAAAAAACATGCAGTCAGTGTATTTAGACATGTCTACAGTCTGCTGGGGTTTTTTCCAGCATTGCTAAACAATTACAACTCCCAGCAATTACTGTGGAAGTTGCATAAAGTCAGCATCTCTCTCCTAATCCTGAGGGAAATGTCTATCACACACCATTTTTAGCAGTTCTGTTGTGCATGAGATACCTACAGTGGCAGCAGCTGCACTTGTCAGATGCCACATTTACTGTGTATTTCCACTGCCCTTGGTGTTTTTTCCACAGTTCTTCCAGTGGGGATTTTGGCTGTCTCACGTGCAGATTAGCTTGCTATGATGTCATTCTTCCAACTGCACAAACCTTTCCAAAATGCTTGTCAAATCAGCAACTGTTGCAGCGTATTGCCATATTTTTTTTGTTTGGTTTGGGTTTTGGTTTGGTTTTTTTGCCTTTTTTGTTTTTCTTTCTGAAAATATGTCAGTAGAAGTACAAAATATGTATTCCCAGCCTTTACTAATATGCAACAGTAAAGCTTGCTCTCTTCTCAACACAGGGTAGCCTGGAGAAGGCGACTACAGGGTCCCTGGCTGTTGTTGCTCCTTTTCCATCAAGTCAGTCAGTCACATCCTGTTACAGATTGCTGGCTTGTAGATACCACCCACCCCCCAATATGGCTACTTTACTCCTGTTCCTCCCTCACCCAAATCTCAATTTCTACCACACAACATGATTAAAATGAAAACCTGTAATTATCTTTGTTCCAGTATTTTTGTCCATGATACCAATTGCTTTTAGTCTGTATCCCCTCATTACACCGAATTCCAGAGCCATGGTTCAGCTTGGGAGTATAATGGTTCTTGCTCTCTGGTTAATGCATCCATTTCTTGAGTTATTGTCTTTGCATTGATCTCTATCGATTCAGTTAAAAGATGTTATCCTTGTCTCCATTTCTGTGAGGGAGATGTGCTTGCATTATGGGACCTTTAATGGCAGGGTTATCTTGCCTGTCATAATCTTCATCTGCAACGTATTTTCCTGATTATTTTTCATGAGTAATCCTCAGCAGAGGCTGCTCAAGAGATGGAAAAATATACGTGTCTGACACAATTTGGTATTTTGCACTTAGCTAATGAACACACCCATGCAACATGGGTCAGTGCTGGCTTGGACCTATTTTCTGTGCTGAGGAAGGATGTCGTCAAACCAGAAAACGTATCCAGGGCATGGAAGGAACAATACCCAAAAGTATGCATGTTAATTGAACAAAATTAAGGATGCAGTAAAGATTTGATAACATCATCCAAGAACAGCAAGGGAGAGAGCAAAGGAACATCTGGTAGAAACTTCCCTGCCCTTTTACAGCCAGATGTTAAGCGAGGCAAATGGAGGCTGTGTGCTCAGACAAGAAGCTATTTGGAAACAAGGGAAATGACATAGTGTCAGGAGGTTCACTTCCTCCACACAAAAACTGTCTGGTTTCCAAAAAAACCCAACCCTTTGCTAATGAAAATGTTGCAAATGCAGCAAAAGTAGCAATAAATGCTTTCTTTGCTAGCTCAGCAGGAAAACAAACCAAAAAAAGGGACTGTTTTTTCCTCTCGGCTAGAATCACCAATGCTCTAGCACTGTGGTGTTTGCTTGTCAGGCTATGGTCTACCTCTTATTGAGGAGGACAAACCCCAGCAAGCCAGTAGTCACAGCTTTGTTTCCAAAATGATCTTGGGACAGCCTGGGAACTCATGTCTGAACACTTAGTGCATTTTAGGGAAATGAAATTCTGACTCCCAAAAATAAAAAAGGAGAAATGAATCTGACTAGCTTTACATCGATTTAGCTTTCTGCTGGTCTAGGGCATGTTTCAAACACAGCTCAGCTGCCTTTTAAAAAGAAAATTAGAGCTGGGGCGAACCATGGCTCAGCAGCTGGGTTTGCCTGATAAATACCCATTAGATGCATCAGCCTCCAAGAGCCTCAAAGTCAAATATAATCTCTGGAATTTTAATCTTCCTCTCTCCCCATCATCTTCCAGCTTCACCCTAACAAACTATTAATTTTAAAACAATATGTCCCTAATCCTATCACTGTTCTGTATGGTCACCAAATCACAAGATGAAACAGATCCTCAAGGGAAAACTCATGTCCCTGTATTGTCAGTAATGAATGGAATTATTTCATGCTTCACAATGCCCTTGAGGGGGAGTCATACCAATTAACATAACTGGGTTTTTCTTATTACATGATTGAAATTAATGAGAGGAAAAAAAAAAAAGTGGAAAAAAAGGAAGATGGCATGGAGTGGTGTTTTGTAATGCATTTTGATCAATAAGTTGAGGATGTATGAATATATTAGCAAAGCCTAGCCACTCAGAGGTAAAAATTGCCTCAGTACTAAGAAATTTGGGCTGGTTTTGTCCATGTAAGTTTGTCAGAACTGAACCCTATATCAAAATAAGGTTTGTGTAATATTTAGTGTAGGACAGGCCTCATGTTTACATCCAACACGTTACCTGCCTGAGTTCACCAGGGGTAAAGATCTCCAGCAAGACAAGTCCATGTCTGCTGATAGAAGTGTAGGTTCATCACTATAAATGCCTAGAGTACATGGGAGAGCTTAATGCTCAAGGAGGCTGTGCAGCCATAGCAAAGCAGCTCTGGCATCCCTTCATTTCTTGCTATCTACACACAGAAATACAAAAATAATTGTTTTGAAGTTAAGTAAATGCCAACAGCAGTTAGGTTAGAAGTTAAGATCCCTTATTGGCTTCGTCGCAGTTGGGAGACAGTAAAGATTTTGCCATCTATTTGAGGGCTAGATTCATGAAAACATGCATTAGGATGCAACTGGCATCTCATGGTCTCCCTTCACCTCGGTCTATATGTCATTCAGAGTAACAATTCAACAATACCAGTTTGAAATACAGCGGGACATTGATACAGTCAAATTCATGCACTAAGAGAAGGACTTCTTCCAGGGAAAGGCAAGCTACTTACAGCAGCTCACTGTAAGCATCTAACTGGGATTGTCAGGCTGCCTTCATTGACCCCAAAACATTCTGCCATCAGCTCAGGACCCTGGGTTATCAGCCCTTCCTCTCCACTTATGCTGTGACTGCAGAGAATGTCACTACCTCCTTTTTGTATCAAGATCATGGGGTCTTGAAGATGATTCTTCAGTAACTCCTGTGTTTACTGCACTCCATTACCTCCCCTCCAAAACTTACCCGCTGTCATTTCCCTACAAGCCAAATCATTTTCTATCTCACAGTTCCCTTTTTAATTCTCAGGTCATCCAATTTCACCAGGCATCTACATTTCCTAATCAGGAGAGCTAAACAATTCCTTTATCTGGAGCATAATTCAATTTAATCAAAGAAAGATATCAGTCAATCTGGCATAATCTACTGCAGTAAACTGAAATCTAGCATTTTCTTTCAATTTCTCTTACCTCCATGTATCTGAATATTCTTGTCTCGAAAATTCTTCCAGGGCTCTACATGCCCTTAAGGCTACCCATTTTCCCTTACTTATCCTTACTCACTAACCCTTCAGGCTCCCCCCTTCTGCAGATGAATGCTGGAACCCAAAACTTCAATATTAACTTGTTCAATCTTTCCCACTTTCCATGTCATGCTAGGCTACAAAGAGCAGCAGGAGGGCACCAGGGCTGTGTGGGATGGTCTTGCTAGGCCTCCAGCTCTTGTGCTCTCTATGATGAATTGCATCACAAAAAAATTAGAAAAACTTTCCTTGGGAGGAATCTGAAAAACCTAATTCAAGGTGTCACAGAGGAGAGCTATGGGCTGAAACACTCCAGAAAGAAAGAGTAAGCTCTGAACTCAATGTCCCCACATCCCAGACACATCATCTGATTACCATTACAGGAGGCTGCAAGAAGTCAGCTGAAAGGAGTGCCTGCAACCCAGCTCCAGCTGTGCTCCAGTTCCACAACACACACCACGCAGAAAGAGGTCTTGAACCACCTTATGCCACTAGGTATCTGCAGCACTTCTTGTAGAATAATTGCTGACTTAGTGTGAAACAAGTTTTGGATCCCATTGCTGGGTAGCACTGTCTCCTCAAGTACTGTAAATGCAAGTATTAAGGTTATGAACTCCATCAAAGCACAAAAAAATTAGGTGTTGCAACACTCACATCTAGTTCTTTCATTCCCTGAACCTTAAAAAGGAACACAAACAGAAACTTGGCTGCTATCTTCAGATATTTTTCCTATGCTGACTTGCCCCAGCTATCTCCTCAAGGCACCTTTACCTTGACTTTCTTTTGCCCAGCTTTGCATTTTTTCAGGTTAAATTCCATACAGCAGTGCAAACATCCTCTGCTTCTCAAAGCCTTCCTCTTCTTTACTCTCTGATGCATCTTTCTTTGATGTCTTTGCTTCCTTGTGCTCTTTCTTCCAAGCTGTACAGTGCTAACAGTTAAACGTATAAGCATGTCACTTCATTATTCAGCCCTACCCTAAATAATCGCTGCATATTTTTATCATCACCTGGATTCAGTGATCAATCCTAGCATCTAGAAATTCAGTCCCATACCTCCTATCTTAGACAGTGATGTCTAGGGCACTGAATCCCTGTACTCTTGAAATTTGAGGATGCTAAAATTATCTTTTATTTCTCATAACCCCTTTTTTTTTTTCTTCTTTTATTTAATGAAGTAAAGATTTGGTGTCCAGTTATATCTGCCTTTGTGGTAATGATAATCAGTTTTCTCAAGTGCTCCCTGAAGCTCCCTCCATTATCCCATTTTAAAAATCTAGGATGCAGCAATATCTCCTCTTAACTTCTCTGGTACCTCTCCCATAGCCAGCTTAAGTTTTCTGGATGATTTCGTTCCTTTGACATCTATCTTTTATTATAGGGTGCAAACAACACACTTTTTAAATAGTTTTCTATCTAGATGGGTTTAGTCAATTGTTTGATTTCCTGGTAGCCTTTATAGTTAATGATTTTTTTCATTTTCTGTCCTCACAAATTCACAGACACTGTGACAGACTTTACACCTCTCTCCACTGAATACTGAGGTACAAGTAGTAATTAATTTTCCTAGCAATATCCCCCTTTTTGTCAAGGTAGCCTCCCTGTTGCTTGGGAAGATGATGGCTGTCTCCCCAGCTGACCTTTGCCTTCCCACATACCAAATTTATAAAAACTTTTGTCATGTTCACATCTTTTCCCTTCTTTTCCTATCTCAGCTTTTCCTGACAATTTTCATGCATTCTTCTTTCACTGTTGGCTCTTTTATCCACTCTTGCAACGCTGACCCTGCTGATTTATAGGTCTCATTTTCTTCTCCATTTATCGCTCTTTTTGTTTTCCCAGTTAACCACAGTGGTCATCTCTATTTTAAGTAGAATTATTTCAATGGTATACAGATTTCTTGATTTCCACAGACTATACCTTTGCTATTTTCCCACTGTATCCTACATCTTCACTGCCATTTGCTGTTTGTTTAAGAAAACGTATGCCCCTCTCAGTGTTTTCTGAGCATTCAAAGCTTTTGCACTTCTAATTTTGGGGAGTCACATGTTTCTGATTTCAGAAATCATGAAGCTTGGCCTGTGTTTTCATATTCTTCTCTGTCAGCTCTTTTGCATGATGCATGGTGTATCTGGGCAGATGCCAAGTGCCTTAATGCCAGCCCACAGCTTTAACTGTATATTCATAGTCTTTGTTATACTTCCTGTACAGCCTATAAATGCTTCCCAGATACGAACGCACTTGTTTTCACACCACTCTAAGAGTAAAGAAAGTGTTATTATTTACATTTTATGAAGAGGGAAACCAGGGTACTGAAGTTATGATCCACATTTTTGAATGAACTTAAGTGCCTAGTTTTTTTGAAAAGAAAAACTTTTCCTTAATTGAGTTGTTACTGATTTTTGTCTCTGAAGCCCAGCTGATTTCCTCCTGAGGAGCTTCCTATTTTTTAACACTTTCCAGATCCCTTGTCCCACACACGAGTCCTGCCTCCACGAGCACCTTTTTGTTCATTCCTCCTGCCAAATATAATTCTCTCTCACTTTCCTGTTTCCTTTCACAGACCCTTAACATATAGGCACCTGCCACAGCTAAAGCCTGCAGGCAGCATCACTTCCAGAAAGGCAGCCTCTGGACTCTGATAGCAAGGGTTTATTCAGCTTGCTTTGTTTTCCCACAGTACCTAAAGTATGGAGAACACAGATATGATCTGTTTGATTTGTAGTGATTTAAAATATTTCATTCCTCCGTGGTGGGAATTTGTTTCCTACATGGATGCAAAAAAATGAGGACACAAACCTCTTGAGTACTCAGTCCCCAGCAGATGTAAGAGGCAGTAGCTGCTGTAAGCCCCAAGCCCCCAGCTCCATTCTTGGCTGCTCCTGGAAGATCATAAGAATTGAAGACCCTCATACTTCCTCTGCTGAAAACCCACAAAGCCATTTCTGCCCAGACATAAAGTGATGTTGGTTACAAAACCAATGTTCTCTCTACCATTTTGCCAGTCTTTGCTCTCCCACTTGCTCCCTGAAAATGCATGCCCTCTGACAAAAAGGTCCAAAGGAGAAGCCCACCCTGGCTATGGCTGTAGGTACAAGGGGTCAGGGCTGCAGATTATGCTTGCTGACTAAATCCACCCAGATCTCCCAGCATAGCAATCCACCCTTTAGGATTTCTCTTGCTGTGTCCCAGGTTATTGGCACGGGTAACATCTGAGTCTCAACTAGTGTGGGCAGAAATGCATCGGTCCTCAGGGGGAGGAATGCAAACTGGAGCTCATAGGACACGGGACAGACAGCGAAGCTCTGCCAACGGGCAGAACAAGGCAGATAAAAGGGAAATTAATGAGGAGAGCAGCAGGAAGTGCCACAACCCTGCCTTCGCCTACATCGCCAATTCAGTGCGAATGATCCTGTTTTATCAGGCACTCAGCAACACACAGCAGCCTCAGCACAGGGCAGTTTATGGCACTATCCAGTTTGCTGTTACAATAAGATGCTAGTATTTTAAACAATCAGGTACTCACCGCTATAAAATAAAGCTGAGCACTTTAGATCCTGCTTAACAAGCCTGCTAATGCACTATTGAAATCAATGACGCATTTGAACAGTAAGAACTGCCCTGAAGCTTTTCAAAGCCTGCTGTCCTTATTTTTCATTTCATGAGCAGAATTATTCCTTCCGGGAGGGCACCTTCTGTTTGAAAGGTTGCGGGAGCAAAAGCACAAAAACGAGGACATAGATCAGTTGATAACAAATCCCAGCAAATAGTGTCCAACAAGTTACTTGGTCTTGCCCTACCTCAGTTTCTTCAGCTGACTGAGAGCCCGATATAAACACAGAAATGACCTTCTCTAGTGCTCAAGTGCTTTGTGACTTGTGGATGGATGGAAATACAGTATTAAAGGTTACAGAGAATTATTCTTAAGTGGGCTCCAGTGATGTTTGTTTACACAATCAAGACTCAATAAAACAATTTCAGATAAAACATATATCAAAAACATTTAAGCAAGAGCATCTGTCACAACCTACAATATGGAATTCTCTGAGAGGTGAGAAAAAGGGAACTGTATAATCGCAGGCAGGAAGGGACAATGGGGAAATAATGACAAATCAAATATAGCAACTTTTTTCTCTCTCAAACGACACTTCTCATCAGCTAGCTTATGTCAAAGGAAAAAGGAAAAAATCTCCTGTGATTTATATCTATTAGATTTTGTTCCAAATACTTGCCACGTTCTGGAGCTGTGGCATCAAGAAAGCCCAGCTCTGCCAGTCTCAGCTAATAGGTTTGATTGTTCTCTCTGAAATTATACTCACAGATACTGACCTGTGAGTCAATCTGCCACTCAGCTTCACACTGCAAAGACAGGCCCCCAGATAAGGCGATGGGTGAGCGACATGTGCAGACAGACAGCCCGCAGTGGAGCTCGGCCACCCCACCGATACTGCTGCTGCCTCTTCACTCACCTTCCAGTGCTGATGGTGAGTTAAGTCACTGTGAGCCACAAAGTACTGGGGTTTAGTATACAGTATTTATATTTTATGAATGTTAACAAACAAGAAGCCCTGCACAACTGAGCAGTTATAAGCTCAAAAGGCTTTGTGAGATATTTTCTCTAAGGGCTCATTAATGTGGTCTTTTAATGGAGTACTGGCATATCTGAATCTTTAACTGTAGCTATAAATAGAGTTTATAAGCATTTGACAGTGTGTGGCAAAGCTGTGTTAGCAGTGCTTGCCCTGCTTTTTTTGCAATTTCTATTTGCAAAAGAGATTTAAGAGGTGGAATTTAAATATTTCCTGAAATGTCGACTTGTATACATCCTAGTAATGTTGCACAGTCCATTTGGCATGTTCCCTCAATTAACAAAGCATCACTACACCTCAACAAAACAGCTAGTAGTCACATGCTATTGAAGGGAAAATAAGAGCATAAAGAGGTCAAACTACAATCTAAATGTCCAGCATCAAGTTAACAGAGGAGTGGGGGCAGGAACCAATGATCTCTAATTACCTGCCCTAACTATTAAACCCAGAGAGACAAGTTCTGACATTATTTTCACTGGTGCTGGAGTCGCTCCAGGCAGGTAAGCCACTGGCATTGACTGATGTGGTGAACAGCAGGATTTACCCTCCCATACTGGGTTCTCTTGCCCAGCAAATGCCCACACTACATTGACCATGTGGCTTTTTCCCCTTTCTTGATGAGGGGTTTAGAGTGATGGCACTTTCAGCTCACCAGCCCACCTAATGCAACCTGACATATAATTTTGTCAGCCCTAGTGAAGAACAAACAGAATTGTCCAGCTTAATATACTATTCAGGAGCATTGGTTTACAATGATACAATAAAAGCTGCTGGAGAATCACAGCTTTTAATATATCACCATATAGTATTATCCATAAAATTCCCATTTCCGTATACTGTTGTGCTTGTATCAGCTCTCCTGTTTTGCCTGGCCACCTGGGGCTGTGCACATGTAACACACCAGCATCACATACAGGCTGCTGCCCCTTGCAAAGAGGCAATCACAGGTCAAGTGTGACAAATTCAAAGCGCTAGTTTCCAAAATGTCAGTGACTTGAAATATCCAGCACACCCCAAGGAATCAGCAAGGTGTAAACAGGTCTTTTTTTAAACTTTTTTTTTTTTTTTAAACACTTTTTAAAGATGGACCTTTAAAATATTTCCCTGTTGAAGCCTCAGAAGAGACACAGAACAGCATATCCACCTTCACCTGGCTTTCCACCTTGTCTTCCTATCCAGTATTGGCTTACTTCTCCAGTAATACAATGGAGACTAAAGTCCAGATGTGTCTAGAAAAAGAAATACCAGAGTGCTGAGGCCTCACTGAAAGAACCTTTCTTACCTTGTTCCAGTGCCTAGTTATATAGTACATCTACTTGGACAGAAGTTACACGCATTTACTGGGGTGCAGGCCCTGTGCAAATGGACAGAGTCCCTTTAAGACAATTACAAGGCATGTGTTGTCCTTTCAGGCTGACATCTACTGTGGGTCATTATTTGGATCTTACACTAGCAATTCTGAATGCTTCCATCTTTGGTTCATCTCTGATGCAGCTGCGATTGAGTTTTCCGCATGCATACATCCTGAAATTTATTTTAACTGTGCTCAGTGTTTAGAAGGCAATTGAGGATGCTATTAGCTACCAGTCTGCATCTATGAATGATCCCTTATTACTTTCTCAGTGGTTTGGTTCAGACATGTGAGAGAATATGTTATCTTGTAATGAGACTGTCATGGGCTACATTGTTTGATGCAGCCTGTTGTCAAATAGTTACTTTTATCTAGAGGGAAAAAAAAAAAATCAACCAGAATAATTTATAACCTTAAAACGCCAATTTATTTTTTTGTTACAATGTTTTAGATGCTTTAACACCATTAAACTACTGTAAACCAAAACCTAATTAAATATTTAAGCAATATTCTCTTTCCTACACAGGGATAAGTATCTGTCCTGTATCACAGTTGTAAGCACTTAAAGTCTTTTCTGCACTGTGGTGCCCCACAGCACATACTCGGGATCACTTCCTTCTGGAGAGCCATGTGGACAGCTCCCAGGTATTGTTTGAGAGGAAGATCTAGAAGCCCCATCCTCTTGTTAAGCAGCAAAAGCACTCCTCAGTCACTCGTGTCCACCTACTACAGGGATATGTATTTTTCTCTCCTCTTTAGTTAATTTGCATTTTGCACCCTCTTCCCCTTGACTTTCTCCCCCTGCTGCCTTTCTCCTTCCATACACTACTGATCTCCTCATGAAACATTAGCTCCTTTTCTCATTATGTTTTTTTTCACCTTCCTCCTCTCAATTGTTCAGCCCTTTGACATTGAGCACTTCCTCTATGCTCATGTTGCCTCTTCGGCACTTCCCCATAAACCTTGATTTCAGAGGAGCTCAGCTCCATTTTTCCTGCTTGAAATGATCTCTGGCCCTGCCCAGAGGCATTTCTGAGCAAACGATGGTGTGCTGGGCTAAACACCACAGAGAGACAAGGAGACAGACTGGGACCAGGTGGCCAGATCTGAGCAGCAGTTGCTGGGACAACAGATTCTTTCTGCTGCCTCTCCATGGCCTGGCAGGGAGATCATTCACTGAGGCCAAATTTGTCAAGACATTTTTTCCCAGCTGCAGGTCAGTTTGGATCCATCCCTTGAAACAACAGCTGTATATTTCTCTTTTGGCACTATGAAGTTGTCCACCAAAGAACTTTCCTCCTGGAGCCCAAACACACCATTAGATGGGGGAACAAAGGCTAATACACATAGTCTATGTACCAGCCACATTTTCAGCAGCACATACAGCTGCTTCTCTAGTCTGGTGTCCAAAATGCTGTTGTAATTATTGACTCCATCAGCAGCAGTAGATCACCAGACTCAAGGAGAACATGATCAAAATTCAAGCAAACATAGGAATGAGCTAGGAAAAAAAGCAGAGTGTCACCAACTAGGAAGGCTGGTTCTGTTCTTCTGTACACAGGTGTAAATCAGGGTTAGTCAGGCAGTGGAGAACATAAGAGAGGATGGGAAAGAAAAGAGGGCTGTGCCTTTTGCCTTCAAGGATCCAGCCTCTGGCAGTAAGGGCAAACACTATGGCAGGACTTGCACCATAGGCTGATCTCATTGGCTCTGCCACAGGATGTCCACATCCACATGGGATACCTCTCCAGCACATTCTATGCTGCAACACACTTGCTCTTAGCTCAGCAAGCAAAGCCTGCAAGCAGTCACATCTGGGCTCCCATATGAGATTTAAACTTTAGGGTTTGGCCTATTAATATTGTTTGGGAGAGTCTACTCTTCCAGATGGGGCTGGAGGGAACATTTCCTTTGTACCCAGGAAATTTTGTCAGAAGCAGTTGCGCCGCAATTGCGCCACATTTGGGAAAGTGCTGACACAAAAACTGGATCTAGCAGAGACAGGGACCACTTTAATGCATATTGTTTGGTTGGTTTTTGTCTTTTTTTTTTTTTTGTGGGTTCCCCCCATTTTTGCTATTTATATTGGGTTTCATAGGAGAAAAATGTGTAAGGCATAAACATACAGCTTAATGTTTGTCTGTTAAATTCCAGTTTAAAAGTTGTTATCTATTTCAGTATAAGCAGCTGCTGACCCAAAGGTTGGTTCCCCTTCTCCCAAATTGCCTTTCTTTCACAACTTCCATTTTACCCCCATTTACCTGTGAGGTGAAGTGGGCTGATCTCAGTGTGCTATACAGTCCTTCCCTGTGGGCAGAGCAGCACAACATTCACAATGTTTCTCCCTTCTCCATCCCAGGGGCACTGTTCCTACCCCACTCCCTTCCCATATACCTTTGGGCACAGCCACGCCTGTTATTATGTTATTTTCCTCTCTTAAGCATGTCATGAGGTGGGCAGCTCATGGAAGAGTACACTTGGGAATCATATGATGAAACCAAATGGGTTTTTCCAGGCACATAGTGAGGAGGCCTGAAAAAGAGGCTGGATACTGCATGCAGTGGGAAAGCCAGTCAAAGCCCAGAGTGCAAACCCTCTATATGTGCATTTACAGTACTGGATTTATTGCACTTTTATTGGGCATTTACTGAAATAAGTGAAGAGGTGTAAAGTTCACAATAAAAAAGAAATGCCTTTCGTAGCCATTTCATGATTCTTATTACTGTCTGATGGCAGCAGTTTTGTATAAGTTGTTAAACAAATAGAAAAGAATCACAGATTTTAACCTTAGCCTGCATTTAAAGAAAGGTGTACACTACTTTTTTATCAAACCACAACGAGATGTCAGAGACAGAGCTCCTCAGATTCCTGGCATTTTCTGTAGAAAGTGGTTTAGACACAAAATTGTAGGTTGAGAGCTAATGAGTAAAACAGATTAAAAGTGCACAAACCAAAGTGACATGAAAACAACCAAAAAGACCCCACAGCTGTAAGACGGAGATCTGGTTACATGCAAATACAGTCCTTCTAGCACACTGCTACAGGTAGAAGGGGAAAAAAAAGAAATACACTGGAGAAACCCCCCACATGGCTTCCTCCACAGCAACAAGTTTAAGGTAATCTCAGGAGCCAGCCTCTGCTCTTCTTTTTAATATAAGTAGTCCCTTTGACTTTATTAAGGCCAATCTGAAAGCTAAAATGGGCAATATTTAGCTGCAGTTGTGGCTCTGTGCAGCCACAGCCAGTTCCATCCATGCTGAAGTGAAACCAGAGCAGTCACACGGCACTTCTTCCCCATTTTCCTCTCATGGAGATCGAGAGGCAAGGAGGAGGTCTGGCACCAGAACGGCATCAGCAGTTGTTAGAGCAAGTGACTGGGTTTCACCCTCTGCAGTAGCACATATTCTCTGTGTGACTGCAGTTTGCTCAGCCAAAAGCAGAAACAGCAGCACTTTCGACTGCACGGCAGCACTTCAGGTTTCAGCTGGCTGCCCCCTGGGAGACACCAGCCCCCCAGGAAGAGGGCTCTGCCCACCGTAGTGCTCCACCACATCCACTGAGGAGGCAAAGAGAAGGTGGTCCTTTGCCAAGAATTAGAAGTGAGTGGTCACAGTTCTTCCCCAGTTTCTCTGTATTGGCAGCATATACACATCCCTGTTCTTGCCTGGAGCAAAGTTAGTCCGAAGTAGCAGCAGAGGCATCTCCCTTGAAGAAAAAAAATCACTGGCTTCAACCCATTGCCCTGCTGCTGCTTCATCCCTCTCCTCCCAGCCACCAAGCCTGGCTAATGCCAATTGCCAACTGCTTTTCTGGGCTGCAGCAACCATCTGTTGTGGCAGGAAGGAAGCAGATGTGCAGAGACTTTGGCAGCTCAGTGCACACTGGGCACATGGAGCATCTGCTTCTGCCAGGCACAGGCTGGTGGGTGCTGCAGGACTGGGCTCACCATGTGCCAGAAAACCACCAGGGCTGGGCACAGCTGGGTGAGGTGGCTGCTAAATACCCCACTTGTAGTAGGAAAGGTCCTTTCACGGATTTCCCTGGAGACCACAGCTTTGAGGGCATCTCCCACTCTTGATTCACATGCCCTGCTCCAAGATAGTCGGGACCAGCACACAGCTTCTTCCACCTCACCCCCAGTCAAGTCTGCAGACCTTCCTGCACCTCAGATGGCAGCATCTGCCCTTTGATGTTTATTTGGGAACTCCTATGAGGGAGCCTTCAGGATGGCAAATGCATGTGTCCACATGCACCAGGCAGCCCAGGAGCATCAGCACCATGGGAGAGAGAAACAAATGTCATGAAATGTCTCAGGCAGAGCAAATGAAATTTCTTTATATAATTTTAAGGAAAGCATTTAAATTTCTTTGAGCAACTTGAAACCAAAACTGGAAATTAAAAACTGTTGTTTGTACAACTGCCTTCTATTGATCAAATTATAGAAAACAGCCCTGAGTGAGGACTGTGAGGAAACCAGTCACACACTCAACTCACCATCCATCTTCATTCCCCAAACATTATTATAGCAATATGGGGGACATGAAAATTCAATGCAATGCTCCACTATGGCAGTGAAGAGCTGAGAATATATATGGATATGAAGGGAAGCTGCTGAGCAGAGGCAATAGAACAATCTTCTTGAAGAGCTGAAAAATGCTCATGGAGTAAAAGGCTTAAAAATATCCCACTGAAAACAGAGGAATGTGCTTTTGTTTTTTGTTTGGTTGGTTGTTTTTGTTTTTAATTTTGAAAAGCCCCACCATTACAACATGTATGAAAAAACACCACAGAGTGTGTAACTGCCCATTTTTCCTACTTCACGTTCTAACAAAATGATCTTATAATTAAAAGCTGCTGTAACATGGACCACAGAAATCAATCCTGAACTATGTCAGTAACAAAATCGTTGATATAAAACAGTCTTATCAAGTTAATTTAGGCTCTCATTGTCACTACTGGATTTGAGTAGGAGGATACATCCCTTAAAGAAGGCCAGAGCACTGTTACACAGATTTATATATACATACACACATGTATATGGAATTTAAAAGAAAACAGCCTGAATCCACTAACTTAAATTTGTTTTCAGTGATGAGAATTTTTTTTCCTTCTACTGATAAGGAAAAAACCCCTTATTATTGAGGCCTCAGTAGCAGTAGTAGTTACACCACTACTGCTACACTGTGAGAGATGTACACATTTCTTTTTCCCAGGGAGTGTTGAACTGCTTTGTAGATCCATAACAATATTTCACAGAGAAAACTTTATTCAATTGGAGCTCTTAAACCTCCTTTGTGAAATGTTGTGGTATTTTGTGAGATACGTGGCCTTTGCTATGCACATGACTGGTAGGTTTCTAGGCATGCAAGTTCAAGAGCTTTATTTTCCAGGTATTTTTTCCATCAATTAAGCTCACTGGTAAGACTGCATGCACTACAGAAAGGAAGGGAAAAAAAAGCCACCCACTAACTCTTGCTTCTGCAGAAACAGCTGGATTTACTGTCATTGCCTCTGCAGAGCTGCTCAGAGGGTGACTTTGCCTGCTTACAGGTTCACAGCACTGGAATGTTTCTGGTGGGTTTTTCCTCCTTCATTAGGAACATTGTGATGCAGTGGATTCCTATCAAAACTATCATCACCCTCACAACACGAGTCATCCCCCAGCCTTTGAATACAGACAGCTACCAAGCTACAGAAAACATAGCTGTGCCTCTACAGACTTCTTCAGAACGCTTTTTTCCTTAATGTTGCATTTTAACGTGCTTATACACCCAGTCAGTCCCTATGGGGGAGTGAACAAAAGGCCTTTTAAAGGCAATCTTTCAGAATGCTCCAATTGTGCCCTTAATTGCTTCTAAGTACACGTGGGCTCAGCTCTATGTGGACATAGTTTTAGCTGTAGGTTGATTTTAAGCAAGCCACACATTTTATACCAAAGCAATGCATAAAAGCGCACACAGGAGAAGAAAGCTTTAATTTAGTCACATTACTCCTGTAAGTAATAATGCATAGCAAGCAATAATCAGATGCAAGAAGTCTAGAGCAGATGTTCCCTTTACTTTGATTTTTGAGGCAGTGCAGTAGCAATTTCTCCCTTTGCAACATACATAGATGATTCAGTGTTAATAAAAAAAGTTTCAAGCATGGAGTTCTTCCAGTAAACAGCTGAGGAATAATTCACACTGACAAGTGAGGCTAAATGAGGACTTTCAAGTATTTCCCCTCCCTGCACTAAGAGCACTTTGAAAGAGATCTGGAGGTTATCTTTGGGCTTACAGTAGTTGATTTCAAATACTATTTCTGATAGAAACTATTCTTTTTCTTCCCCTCCCCCCACAAATATTTTAGTTGCTTTCCAAAGAGGTGGGGAATTGCAGACCACCCTCAGAGTCTCTTACCCAGCATGTGCTGGGGATCAGGCTTGATCCAGCATGGGACAACACAACCAAGAGCAGCTGCTTTGGGCCCTGCAGTAAAAGGGGAAGAGGCTTGGCAGGTTGTGCTGCTGGCTAGGAGGAGCCAGGCTCAGCTCTGTGATGCCAGATGATATCCTAGCTGTGACACTGACAATAACCCAACCACCGAGGGAGGATGTTGCTATGGGCACATTGGGGCAGGGATGGCAGCACCTGGCGGAGAAGGCAGTTAAACATGTGCTGCCTCCCCACCAGCAGCAGCAGCACCAGCAGCTCTGAGCACACCTTGGAAGTCACACAGGAAGCGAGGGAAGACCCAGGCTGCTACATACGGCAGCAGTGGGGCACCTGTTCAGCCCTCATATGAGCAGAGCCTAAAAAAGGCTCCACCAAAGAAAACCCATAACACTCCCGGCCACAGAAAGAACCCAGGATGTAGCTGAGGGGCCAGAGGAGGCAGGGGGTTGGGATATGCAGCTGCAGGAGACCAAAAATCTTAAATTCCCTCTAACAATGCTCACAAGCCAAGAGCTTCCCACCATTTGCACTCATTCCTGTCCCCCACCTGCAGCAGAGCTAATGTTTTTCTCCCAATACACTGCAGGATTATGCAGGAGAACAGAGGAGGACTTATTCCAGAGATGTTTAGCCTCAGCTACTGCCCAGGGACATAAGTTCCCCAAAACTCACATTTTCCAAAACATAAATGGCAAAGGAAGAGCCTTTGCCGGAATAGCTGTTCAGTTCTGAACTCTTATCAGCTGCCCCCCTGCCTGCCCAGCACCCTCAGCATCTCTTCCAGCTCAGCACAACACCACAGGGACCCAGGAGAAGTGGGAAGCAAAAACATGCAAAAATGAAGTAATGGGACTAATGCATGAGATGGAGATGGTCAGATGCAGGGGTATCATTCCCTTCTTCCAGGGCTGGAACCCTACTGCTTTACAGTAATTACTCCTTGGGGAAGGGCTTAGAATTACACACCCAGGAAACAAAAACTGAAATCTGATACAAAAGTGGAAGGACCACACATTTAAAGCCCCTGATTAATGCAATAATATGCAAGATGAGGTAGATGCTTTTTCAGACATTAATTTTGCCTGCCTATACCCTGTGGGTCTCAGCATCCAACACTATTTTATATGCTGTTGACAGCTGTACTTGTGATGCAGAGACCTCCTTGTTTTGAATAGTTTGTGCACAAGTTTTCTGTGACCATTTTACCCGCATTAGAGAGCAATGATTTCATGCTGGGTCAGCACAGCTCCATGGCAGTTGCAGAGCTGCAGTGGTTATGGATGCTAGTGACTGCAGCACTAATTGCAAAGTAGTATGCTACCAAGATGTGCATTATATAGCTACAGATGTGGAAGAGGTGCAGAGATGAGACCCAAGATCAACTTGTTCCCCTGTGCTGCAGCACAAATTGCAACAGCATGCTGGGGTGCAGCTCATCCCATTCTGCCCTCCAACAACTTCAACCTCAGATTTCGTCCCCCCGCCTCCAAAACATTATGCAGATGAGCACAGGAGGTTTGGATTACTGAGATAATTTAGTACTAAAGGTGTTTCATACACTGAAGACTAGCATACAAGGCCCAACACTACTCTGTTTAAGTGCTCCCTTTGTTCTCATTACCTCAGTGCATTAACCCACCCTCGCCAAAGCAGAGTAAGCAGACCGGGATTTAACTTCTCTTTTCGAGATTTGAAAAGCACTAGGATTAGTTCCCGTTTCATCCCCTCTCACCCCATACCCCCAGCATCTAGGGTCAGCAGACCACAGCAAATGCAGAGGGCTCCTGTGCGCATGGACACCCACAGCAGTAAGGGTACAGTCCCAAAAATGCCCCTGGCCACACCAACACGGGCTGTGCCCTGAGCTTTCTCCTCCACAAAGGTGCCCATTCTTCTGTAGCTTAAGGTTTTCACTCTATTCGAGGGGCTCCATTAGCAGCTCTGTCAGCACAAACTCTGAGCAGCTCCCTCCTCTCCACTGGAAGAGGGGAACTCTGGGCACACACCTGGCTGGTGAGTGCCACAGCAGGGTGGCCAAGAGCAGGTACTCCTCCTGCTAAAGGGGAAGCCCAGAGAGGCGAGCAGTGCTGTCTGACCCCCACTGGGCAGCTGACCCTGTCCTGCTGCACACACAGCCCATACCACAAGCACAGGGGGTTATGAGCCAGTGGCTTGCAAGAGCTGCTTAACTCACTCCTGAGCGTTGATGAAAAATAAAAGTGTTTGTGGCATCACAAATGGGACACAAAGCTGAATCTCGGCTTCCCAAGAAACACTTTCCTCCCTGAGGATGCAGTTCACTGCCTCAGCTCAGGCAGGCTTCCACCCACCTCACCAGAAGCCACCACACACTGTCCCAAGGAGGGGATTGCTCCCAGCGAGGAACCCCACAGACATGCTTGGCACTCCTAGCCTGGGTAAGCACAAGAACAGCAAAGATATGCCCCACCACACACGCTCTCCTTCCCTCCCCTCACATGCCGGAAGGATTATGGGGCCAGTGCAGGGAACTTCTTGTCCTGCCAGGGCATAAACCTTCCTCTCCTGGTCTCCAGGAGGCACAAAGCAGCTCTGAGAGGTTGCAAGTAGACAGGCTTTATATGGAGTTCCCACAAACATCACTGCTTTTATTTAAGGCAGAAAACACAGGATGTTACAGATGAGTGGAAAAATGTGATGTGCCCCACTGCCTGCAGAGCCCCTCAGACTGGAGAATGCTTTTCTGGAAGTCAGAGGGTCTCCAGACAGGATTAGGAAAGCACATAGTGTCTGCTCTAACTTTTTATTTTTGCCCTGCTTGGCTGCAGCTACACCTCCCTGCACCCCACGCACAAACACCCTCCCAGCTAGGGTCCCATACCTTCCCTCCCACTTACAGCTTCCCGTAGCCGTTTTCTATTTGACTCTTGGGAGGCCCTTTTCAAGCTTTCTTGGCAACTTCACCTCTTTGAAACACTGGAAAGCTACCAGCGAGAACCCTGGCTCCAGCTCCTTGCCACCAGTGCTGGCAGCACCTTGCCCTGTCCTGTGCCAGGCTCTGTCCCTTTGCAGGAGCCCACGAGCAGCCCCAGACGAAGCTGGGCAGGAGCCACAGCCAGCCCTGCTCCTCCTCACCTTCACACAGACAAGCTGCAGCATTCAGTGGCTCAATAGCTTACACAGTGACTGCTCTACAGCACCTGCCAGCATGCACAAAGTGCCAGAGTTCCCCAAACTATGACACCTCTTACAGATTTCCCTTACACATTGTTGGGGGGGGAATCATCAAAGAGATTTTATTTTTCCTGTTTTGATGATTCTGCAAGACAAAGGCACACACAGGTAACTTATTTTGCCCTTACTGGCACCATATGTTTTTTATTCTTCAAGCTAAACAGCTACCAGCTAACTTATCTGATATGTATATCAAGATGAACTGGAGACATCTCAAACATTTAGTTTCAGGAAACTAGCACTGATAACTTAGTTAAATGTCTACACATTCATTCACTGCTGTTCCTTACCTTGCCATCACTGGAGAGCCAGAAAGCAGCAAAAAAACTCAGAATGATACAGAAACCACATCACTTCTACAAAACCGAGTTTGCCTTAATGGCACTACACTTAATTTATACCCTTTGAAACACCTGGCCCAGAGTGCCTTTTAATTGATTACAATTAGAAACTGTTGATTTGCTTACCCCTAGTGTCAGTGACCACAATTTCATGATCTGGTAAAAAGAGGTAATTACTATTTTTTAACCACAATTCTATTTTTTGAGCACAGTAAAATAAGTAAGCAGTGTATTGAATGACATAGTATTACTCATATGCTTAAGCACCTGAGTCCTTGATCTTGTGCTTTATAAAGTGCTCTGAGCTGTGCTGTAATTGCCTATAAATATGCTGCTGATCATGCTTAAAGGGACACTGTCAAGGTTGGAGGGCCTACAGTTTGACTTAGTAAAATGACTTCTTAAAATGGTTTTAGTCTCAGTGTTCCTAAATTACAAACCTGTGATTTTTATCATGCTTCTTTTTATCAGTCCTGCTCCTAAAAATAATAAGGTTATGGGAGAATGTTCACTTTTAAAGCAATGGACCAGGCACAGAAATAGTATGATAAAGGCTAATGTTCCCATCCTGCACATGCAAATAAAAGCACTTTGGTTTAAAACCTATTTTTCCTGATGTGAATGGGCATGACCTCTATTGCCCTTATGGTTTGCCATAAGGTCACCCTTGTTGAACCAATGTCTTGTGAAAGAAATCTTCAAGAAAGAGCAGAGAGCGGAGGGGATCAGGTCTGGGCAAGTCTGCAGCTTCATGAAGTACCCATTTTCTATGGTGTGTCTTTGTCAATCAGTGGGGAACAGAATTACAAAGCTGTTGAGAAACCTGTAGCTTCATCTCATCCTTAGCAGTGCCATTGGGAACACAGAGGGGTAATGGGGATGGGGAAAACCCAGGGATGAGAGCCCTTTCCCGCACTGTCCCTTCTGTGAGCGGCTCTGTGCCTGGAGCCCAGCAGTGGGGGAACTGAAGCCAACTATTGAGGAGCTTTTTGATCTCAGGCAAAGAGCAGAACTGGACTTTCTCTTAAGGAAAGAATACAAATAGCTGAGGAGTGAAAGGTGGCCTGGGATTTTTCCTTTCATGAAGGGCTTGGTTTGTTTCTGAGCTGAATAGCTCAGCTCCCTCTGAACTGCAGTCCTCCAACACACTCTGTACTCATGGGAAACCTGCAATCCCACAGTAACCAAACCCATAGATGCCAGTAAAAGAAAAAGTATGTCTCACTGGTGCCAGGGACAATGCAAGGCAAACAGGGAGAAACTGCAAGTGAAGGCTGTGCTGATAGTGCCAGAGTGGCTGTGTAAAAGGCATTTTTAGAAGAGAAGATGTGGCCTTACCCTCCCAGCAGCATTCTGCTGGCCTCTGTGCTGCAAGGTTTCAAGACAAAGCTCTTGAGTTTCCAAAGACATGGGCCTACAGCCAGGCTTCATCTTTCTTTCTTCCCAGAAGGTGAAAGATTTACAGATACTCTAGACACGAGACAGCATTTTGGATGTGCTTATCCTTCACAGGTGTGTGTTGGACACAGGATAGACATTTTCTAAACTCTAGGGAATTGAGGGAAGCCCTGACAAAACTGTGTAATACAAAATCCAGCAAGTACAAAAAAACAAGTAGAAAAGAAAGGACTCTGGAGCCTGGGAAAAAGGCACCCTTCCAGCAACCATGCCTAAGCCAGGGCTGGTGAGTGCTTGTAGCTGGTGGCATCACTTGGTGTTGCAGTTTCCCAAAGAGGTGGGAAGAATAAAAATATTCCCTTTTTTTTTTTCAATTACAGGAAGGAGAAGAAAGTCAGGGGAAAAAAAAAAAAAAAAGCTCAGACTGAAGATGCCACAGAACAGAAAAAGGCAGTTCTAATGTTAGTCTAACAACAGATACGGCTCAAAGTTTCAGCAGGTGGGAAGATGCTCCCCACACTTCCAGCAGGCATCCAAGAGAGCAGGGCAGCGTAGGGGCTGTGTCTCTCACTCGGGCAAGCCTTGTAAGGTGTGAATATGGATATGGATAAGCACTTGGAAAAATTCATGTGTCTAACAGCAAAGAGTGCATTTCAGGCTCTAACAGTTACAGAGAAACACTTCAAAGTGTAACTTGCATATATTTTAAGAGCTTTCAGAAACCAAAATAAAAGCAAAATGAGCCCAAAATCTGTACTTTAAAAAAATCTCATGCTTTTCAGTCAAAACTCATATCTCTGATTTGTTTTGAGCTGCCTCAATAATTTTAAATGGTTGTCTTTGAGAACTGTAAGACCTGTTTTATTTTTGTAGGTTTATCCCATAGAAATGCTTAAAAAGCAATAAAGTCAATCTCAGCGGCCTTCCTTAAATCCATGATTATATCAGTTCTGTGTTATGGGTATGCAGGGAGAAACTATCTGAGTAGGAAATTGTAAGGGATTCCTGGAACAATAGTTACATTGTTTGCACATATACATACCATAATAATAACAACAGAAAAGCAATAGCAACTCTGCAGTTACAAAAAGATACCCAGTGCCCTTTAAAAATGTATGTGTATATTCTGTGTTTACCCAGATTAAGTGTTACTAGGGACTGATACTTTATGTGCTCTCTATCTTCCTTCTGATATATTCAAGTTTTTTCTGGGCTCCTTCAAAACTGTGGTTATGCCTTATGTTCACCAAGAGGAACCCAAGTTCCATGAAAGGTAAACACCTGCAAGCTGAGAACAGGAGTGTGTAAGAAACCTGGATTCATTTAATGACAGTACTTTATAATGGACAATATAAATTTCCCTACTGTATATACATTCAACAGTTTTATTGTATGTCAGTGCACATTATTCGGCACAGCTGCTAGAGAGGCATTGCTGAACTGGTGTTTCTCTTCCATGACAAACACCTATTAAGCAGTCAGCATAAACTCCTCTTGTTACAGCCTCTGACATCAC
Source organism: Formicarius rufipectus (assembly GCA_013399695.1). Taxonomy (NCBI): domain Eukaryota; kingdom Metazoa; phylum Chordata; class Aves; order Passeriformes; family Formicariidae; genus Formicarius; species Formicarius rufipectus. Next base: position 1,692,707 of record VXAU01000081.1, on the reverse strand, counting down.
CCTCAGGGCAAGCGGACACAGAACAGCAATTGCTGAATCGCGTATGAAAATTATAGTTTTATTGTCTATACAAGCGAAGGTTTAACTCAGATTCCTGCTCGAGTCAGTTCTTTTATAAAGGAGTGATTCTTTCAGGGAACAAACAAGCACAGTACACCATTGTAATCAAAGGAACAGACACTATTTATGTATTGGAAAGCCTTGCTCACAATAGTGCTAACACTCCAATGCCCCAGAAGCCGCTATTTTAGCAGCTGTAGAGAAAATAAAGCATGACTAATAAGATGCCATAGACACTCAGATACAGTTTTTTTAGTACACAGATGGAATCATCTCATTTAATATAATTTGGTTTAAAGGCACGAGCAATAAGTGGGAATCATGTATTTAATGTTTATGTAAGCATTTTCTCCACCGTAGCGTTCAAAGGCTTCCAGTGTCTCTTGAATGAGAACTCCGATGTTTTCACGCTTCTGCTGGCTGTATTCTATCCCATCGCCTAGATTAACTGGTTAATAAAAGAATAAAAATAAAAATAATTGTATTGGAAGTCTTACACTTTGAAATAATGACATAGGAAATTGCAATTGCTGATCAGTCACTGTCCCTCAATTAGAAACTTTATTCTGTGACACAAAACAGAGCTGAATTTGAAACAGGATGGGTCTGGTATCTCTTTAAGGCTCTGCTCAGGCTCCAGCTTTATATGCCTTCAAAATTTATGTATACATTAGTATCTAAGCAAAAATATTAATAAAGAAAACACAATCTTTTATAAGATGAATATGGACTCTCTCACACAGTTATTATCTTAAAACCTTTACTTCTTTATTTCTAGCACTGCTTATTTAAGACAAAATTCTACTGCCACATGCATAAGCACTTGTCTACAAAACATGACTTAGACATAAATTAGACTTGTTATGGTTTGAAGTCTTAAAAAGGTATTGGTTTTCATTTGCTCCATGTTAGGCATCATATGTTGTTACATTATTTCTGATAGAAGGAATGTCATCTGGACTAAAAGATTTTTGGAGTATAACATAGTACTCATTAAATTTCTGCTTCCTGAAAAATGTGTAAAATTAGGAAAAATTATTGCAGCCTCTAGATGCCGTACAATTTACTGCTCCTTTCTATAACATGGACTAGCAAGAGTGACATGGTCATACACGTAGAGCATAACTTTAAAAATCAGTGTGAACAACTGTGACAAGAGAGTAAGAGCAAAAAGAAATAACTTCACCTGCATTGAACTTGAAAGGTTTAAAAGTGGAAAATATAATTCATTTGGTTTTAAAACAATATTCTGAAAAGTGTCTGAATATACATTCTCAGATATATATGAAAAACAATTCTGCAGGAGCACAACGTACTCAGGTCGTGGTACATAGGTGTGGTGTAGTGGCCAGGGGGAGCAGCTGTCATGCTGCTATAGGGTAGTCCACATGCAAGCAGACAGAGGTCTCCCTGTGGGCCCCAGGGACAATGTTCCCATAAGAAACATTTAACATCTCAAACACTGCTTGCTCATAGACAGTCATACAGCAAAAGACACATTTGCCAAGACAACACAACCAGCTCCTCAGGTAGTGCTGCTTTTCACATTAGAAACATGGCACATGCAAGGGCAAGGGTAGATTTTACTCCCACTGCTGCCTCAGAACCCCAGGTCGATGAGACATAGATGTAAAATTGCACCCATTTTCATATTCTCTCCTAAGTCTAAGCCCAAGACTCTGGATTTAAAGCTTGTGATTTTGTTACCAGTGAAAACTGGAGAACCGTGCTCACAAAAAAAAAAGCTGGTGAACACATGTAAAAATCATCCTTTTGCTGAATTTTCCTGTAATATATCTGATTTCAGTCCAAGTTAATTATATGTCTATCAGTTTTTCACACTGCTTACACATATTTATATCATTTTGCCTTTTATGAAATGGTTACACAAATACCGATGTGACATACAAAAGGAAGAGTAGTATTTTTTTAATTATTATTTTTAAGTATACAAATATTTCTGAATATATTAGCTGTTAATTTCACTGACTTAAGAAGTCAGGGTTGTGACATCAAAATTTATTATAATGAATTTACTGTAACGTTAGAAATAAATGATGATGAGAGTGTATAAAAAACACCAGGAGTTACTAAGAAAAAAGATTGGCTCATATCAAATACTAATGCAAGAAATAAAGCACATCACAACTGGGTTCAATTCAGAGTAAACATGGTTTGCTCTTGCAGAAAATAATGGAGATAACTGTGCCTCATCACCTGTCTTGCATGCGCACTGCCAGCACTCCCCAGAACACCTGGAGGTATTTCTGATTTCACCAGTTTGAGCAAAGGAAACCCTGAACCTTGACCTAAGTCTTGGCAAATATGTAAAGGAATTACTGACTTTCCAACCATATGTCTATTATCTGTAATTTTAAGCCTACACACATGCTCTGCTAATGAGCTTACACAGCTTTCATCGCTCTTTCAAAGAAGTAGTAAAAAAAATCAGCTGTCTGGAAGTACTGGTGAGACACTGCTACAGAAGTTAGGAGGAGGCCAACAAGACTGTGATAATGCTGGTAGAAGTGGAATTTTCCAGAACTGCATGTTACAGTCTTTATTATAGAGCATAGCCTGTACAAAAAATGTTGTCTTAGATGTTTGATTAAAAGGTACCTAAGAGAACAGGGCAATGATGAAGGAAATAGTCTGCAAGGGAATGCTGAATGTGTGATGTGCAGACCGTCATTACAGTTTTTTTTCCTATAGACCATCTGTGCTGTATGAAGGTTTGTATCCTCAAGACAGCCATAATTCACACTAATGTCATGACACAAGCTACAACCAACAATACTAGAAAGGTTATGTCAGCATCGAGGTCAGATGGTAAGTACCAAAATAGCTATCCTATGTAGTTATAGAAATTAACAAATCTTTCAGACAAAAAAGATAATCATTAACCCAAGAGAACAACATCCAATAAATGGATGAGTCAGAATGATCTGCCCAATGCACCTAAGGGTAAATATCTACTCATAGCAATAATGATGATTAGTTGGAAAAAAATTAGCCGTTGAAGTATAGTGGACTCAGCATGGCCTTCTCTGGTTTGACTTTATTTCCAAGTTAGTTTGCCTGAGAAGCCAGCTTTGTCAGCCACGAAAATGTTGCATATGTAAAGTGTGAACATGGATCTGATTCAAGCTCTTTATGAAACTGTCCTTTGTGAGGAAGAATAAATCAACATGAAAATGCTAGGAAGCACATTTGTCATATGTTTGCCTCAAAATGTAATGTCTGGCAAATTCAGCAGGCACCAAGAACTTTCAGAACAAATGTTATTTCTGTGTTTAGAAGAAACATACTGAAGGACTACTAATAGATCTAGAGGATCTCATTTTCCCTTCCCAGACCAACATGTTAGTTCCCAGTCTCCCAAATCATGCACCAAAAGTTTTGTGGTCCTTAAGTGAAGTGAAAGGTTTTGCACCTGTCAAGACCTGTGTTAGGTGATGAAATCACCCAGCACACCAAGCTCAGGAGCAGCACTCCCTGCCCTGCCAGTGCCAGCTCCTGTAGATGAGGGAACCCTACTCAGACCCTGAGGGACTGAACTCAGCATTTGGCTGGGAACAGAGGAGGATTTCAATTTTGCTTTAAAAAGTGGTTTGTATTGGAGTTTAGACATACTTCTATTCATGATTTGGGATATTAAAGAAATTCTGGTGTTATTTGTGTTCCATCTCATTTCATTTTAAAATTTCACTAGGGTAATGCTACAACTATAAAATTTCATTGCATTGAAGAAGAACAAGCAAGTTTCTCTCAATGCACTAAGAGCCCAATACGGCAGTTTTGAAGTACTGGAATGGACAAGAAAGGTAAAACAACCCTTAAAACTCAGTCAGATCTACTCTTATCTCTGGACATTTGTTAGCATCTGAAAGTGACGAAGACATTCTTTCAGTTTATTAAGTTTCACTTCAAGACGGACCAGATCTCTAAAAGAAGAATTTTTTAATCCCCATCATAAGTTGCTTGTAAGTATTTCAGAGATACCAGAGCTTGCCCTTGGTGGTGATTGTTCCAGAGGGTTCTGCTTTATGGAAAACACAAATTAAAACCAGGGTTTTCATGCACCTGTTGTTGAAGGGATGTCTTCGATCTTGGGATATTAGATTTTCCCCAAATGTTAAATATCGGAGGAATGCCTAGTATTGGAGGACAAAGTAGTACTGGAAAGAGATTTCTGAAGAGACTGTGAAGACAGCCCCATGTCCCCAGCTTAGGCAACATTCTTAATCAAATTATAACTCAAAGGCTATTCCTTTATTCTTTACTGGTGAAAATGATCCTTTACTGATTTTAAGTGCATATAGGCACGCATATATACTTCAACTTGTTGTCTTCGAATAAATGATTCTTAGCAGAAATTTTTGAAGTGCTACCAGGTAACAACAAAGAACTCTTGTATAATGGCCTTGGGTTTTTTTCTGGTTTGTTGTTTTTGTTTGTTTGGTTTTTTTCCCCCTTTTTTTGTACACAAATCAATAAAACTACTTGGAAAGATAGGCATTATTCCTCCATTTTGGAATCTTGAGACTCAAAGCTATTGAAAGGTAAAGTGACTTGTTCCTAGTCATGGAAGGTATTAGTCACAAATCATGATTTTCAATTTTTATTGTTGACATTGAAAGTTCTATTTATGGTAAAATACAACTATAGTAAAAATGAGTTTTAAGAGGCTCAGTTCATCCTAGTCCAGCCAACACATATTTTCAGTGATTAGAATGATTACAGTAATGTAACATGGTAATCCAAATGTTACTTCAAAACAAACGTAAAGCCCAACTTCAATGAGATTGATCCTGTCACAGAATGGAATGCAGTTAAGCAGCACAAACTAGTATTTCAAGGAAAATTTCAGGACTCTCTTTCCTTCTGGGAGTAATCACCAATACCAAGAAATAAATGGAAGCTGATTTCAGCTATAGATTGACATGCATTTATGTCAGGATTCACATCATGTAAGTTCACAGCTCATGTGCAGTTCAGAGCTTAATTAGTTTTTCAGTGTCTTCTTGTTAGGATAAGTTTAATTGCCATAGAAAGTCTTAGCTTCCTGACTGGAGAGGAAAATGAAAGTTCCTGATGAGTCAGTGTGGGGAGAGGGAGGAAGGCTCCTTTGCACCACTCCTATCACCGTGACTCAGAACTGTGCTTTGAAACTGTCAGCTCCAGGAAGGATGAGGTAGTTTGGTCTCCCCGTTCATTTAATCGAAAGTTTGTGAAAAGTCAGAGGGGAAGACTCTAAACCCCTGGACTTTTCCAGTTCAGGGCATGGAAGAGACACCAGGAGGTTACATCTTCTGGTTGTTACTAACCTAGACAGAGAACTTCATGTTCCCTTCCTGAAGGTTCAGAGCAGTTTTACATGTTCCTTAGGATACATCTCGATTTTGTACACAGAGAAGTTCAAACTGGCCTCATGCAGACTGCTCTCAAAGCTGGAGTGTTGAAAATAATAATACAGAGTAATTTATTTTGGAAGGAACTTCTGGAGCCATCTGGTCCAAATACTCCGCTCTGAGTCAGCTCCATTTCCAAAGTTAGATCAGGTTGCTTGGGCTGGAATATCTGAAATTGCTCAGCACAGAGTAATCCCAGAATGAGAAATGGTGCAGAGATCCTCCTGGGCTGGCAGAGCTTTTCACCACTTCCGATGTGATGAAGGGAAGTGCTACTTCTTAAATATGAAAACGTATTTCACAAAGGAGGGTTTGCTGAAGTTACAAATGTCAAAGGGAGAATGATGATCTGTTTTGATACAAAATAAATCTAAACTTATGGCACAGTAGTAGATAACCACATATATGGCACTGTTTTGGGAAGCTTAATCATATACCAGGGAAAGAGGCACACATTTGGCTGAAAAATTAATAAAATTTCTTTAACACCCTGCCTTGAAACCATGGAACATAATAAAAAAGAATAATTTGTATCTTTCAAAGCTCTTTAAAACAGTAAAGCTTAACATATTAATATAACTTACAGAGGCCAAATCGTTGAATAGGCACAGACCTGTTTTGTGATACTATCAACACCAAGAGTTCCTTGTGTCTTGCTTTACTTGGCTCTTCCTTCTATTTCTCGTCACCAGTGCTGAGTGTTTGTCACTTTATAATGTTATACTACTGCAGAGGTTGCAGAAGAATGTTTCAATCCAAGAAGAGAGCATGTATGCTTGGAATTTAAAAAGAATACTAATGTAAAGAAATTTCAGCCCATCATGTCTTAGAAAAGATTTTTTTAATTCTCATTGAAGACATTTTGCTGAAACATAAAATATAGATTCTTCCTATAGTTATCTTCCATATGCAGCTAGCTTTTAGTTATTTCATAAATTAGCATGTATTGTAAAATATAAGTGCTGTTACTATAAATACTATTCAGAACATCAACAAGTCAGTAAGTAGAAGAAGTGCTCTGATTTGAAAGGAAACATTTGGCTGACTTATGATGTTTTACTAACAATTTAAGCCTACTAGAGATAGCTGCAACTACTTGCAAGTTGCTGCAGTAAAACAAACAAACACAAAAACAAACAAACAAACAAAACAAAAAAACAAACACAAAACAAAACAAAAAAACAACAACCAAAAAAACCCACAAAAAAACCCCAAAACCAAAACCAAAAAAAACCCAAACCAAACCAAAACAAAAAACCCAAAAAAAAACCCCAAACCAACCAAACCAAAAAAAAAAAAACTGACAATGAGCCAAGACAGCAGCTGTTATCACAGTTTCTCATTTCCAGGAAATGTTAGCAATATCAGATGTAATCCTTCCTAAACCAGTGCTTTTATCTTTTCTTTTCTTTTTTTTCCTTTTTTTTTTTTTAATAGAAGTACAAAAATGAAAAAGAAAAGAGTTTTTGTAACAAAATTTATTAGCAAACATATCTGACCAATGAGGTAAAAAGTAACAGAATATCATTGTGTATTTTTCCCTCTATAAGTACTTAAATTTCTCCAATTAATTTAGACTTTGAAATTTGCCTATGTTTGTGCTGTAGATCAATATCAAACAAAGTAGAGTTAAATAATCTTAGATAAACAACATGCTCGATAGGGGAATGGAATCTGGAAGCTGAGATCTCTGTGGCCTGTTTAGTATTGCAGAATAATATATTAGTTTCAAATCATGCTTAAAGTGCAACAAGAGTTGCACTAGTTATGTGAATCTGATCTTCTTCCACTTGTTTTGCATGTATAAAAGCTAGTACAATATAAAAACTATTTTTGAGTTGGAAATCATGTTTGTGGGTGAAAAATTTGCATAGCTTTGCTGGACAGATGTGAAATACATTTGTTCATTCCATTGATTTCTCATCCAAATATAGCATCATTAATGCAAAAGGAATTAAAACCATGAAAAAACAAATCTTTGCATGTGTGTGGAATAAACGTAATTTATTTTTTAAAGTAATTCAAAGTGACAAACTTGAAAGTCCCCAAATGCTTTAAAGATCACTTATTTCAGTATGAAACGTAATCCTAAACCAGTCAATTTTTAACACTGAGTTACATACCTACTTAAACTCAAGATGCTTAATAATCCATTCTCATTCCCCCAGTGGAAGTTTTTTATTAATGTAACCAAAATGCTTTTAAGGGAAAGCCCTAGGTTTTTCTTCACAAGCAAAAAGCACTTTAATTCATTACTTTGTGTTAATAACTGTTGATATGATTGTAGGTCTGCCATATACTAATGGAATTGGTTCTAATTTCACCATTCAAAATCATTACCACTTATCTGGTCCAGCTTGCCCATCAAAAATTTCATTGGCAACTAAATGACTTCAGCATGAGGATAAACTTTTTTACGTTGAGGGTGGCAGTGCATTGGAACAGGCTACTCAGGGAGGTCGTGGAGTCTCCCTCTCCGGAGACATTCCAAACCCACCCGTGGTTCACGTGACACATTCATGTGTCAACTGCTCTAGGTGACCCTGCTTTGGCAGGGGGTTGGACAAGATGATCTCCAGAGGTCCCTTCCAACCCTGACAATTTTATGATTGTGGAATGCAGCCATATAAAAATAGGTCAATATGTTAAAAAATTCCCATCCAAATTATGGGAGCAAATTGTTAGATATGCCTATAGTTTGCTGGATATGCCTGAAGTTGCCAGTTTTCTAATTTTGTTGTTTCCTAATTAGGCTAAATAAACAAGAATCTGAAGACAACAGAGGGTGTTTTAGCAATGATTTGAGAAGGGACAAGGAGATGAAAGCTATGAATGACTGTGTAGATTTGCCAAGATTTCTTCCACTGCTACAGGACAAGGACATAATTTATGCAGTTTAAAGGACAGCTAGCACTGAAACTGGAATTGCTATTTTATCCTCAAGACAGACAGAAAGGAACACCCTTCTCCCCAGATAAAACACTGTGTCAGGATATCTCCTTCTGCTGTCTCTTTATGTTTTTGTAATATGTATAAATAGATATTTTAATAAATTGAGTAATCTTATTACTGTTCCTTTCTGAGTTTTTCCAGTTGAATCAATGCATATCATAGATTTAAAAAAGAAAAAAACACCTTCCTAAGATGTGAATTTTCTTACTGTTTATGAAGAACACAAAGGACATTAAAAAAGCCAGTTAACAGCTATTCATTTTACATTAAGAAAAGCATACATTTGAATTTATAACAGCTTTTCAAGCAAATAGAAAAAAGCCAATTTTTGTACAACTAAAATGTATTATGATGTGCAGTCTTTACTTATAGGAATGTAAAAAAGATAAAAAGATAAAGGAAATTGTGTCCCCTAAGTGCAGTGTTTTTGCAGATTCACAGCTTTAGAACTGTGTAAGTTGAAACCTCTTGAAAGCAATGTAGAAGATGCACATACACCACATGTAGACTGCTTTTTATTTATTTTTTTAAGTCTGAAGAAAGATAAGTGAATAAGAACCACGCAATTAGTGTCTTTTAGTTGGAAAACACTCAACCTTCTTCTTGTCTAAATTATACCTGTGCCAGATGACAGAAGATATTTACGTGTTTTTTCAGTAACCTGACTTAGATCACCTATTGAGATTTGGCACTGACACACTGCTGCAATATACACCAAAACCTTCTGTTTTGCTACTTCTGCAACTTTTATAAAGTTACTTCCTTTACTATCCAATATAAAATCATACTAACTATGTCACTACACTGTGTTTATTAAAATATACTCCTAACTTTTTCACAAAGGGATCACAGTGTAATTAAAATACAAGCATTTTAGTGATGCTTAAATAAAATTGTTTGTAACAAATAAGTAATTGTGTACAATAAGTGTGTATAAAAGTAATAGTATGGGAAATGATTAGCAGTTTTTTTTAAGTAAAACTTGCATTACATATATTACAAAATTTTAAGAGAAAATTATTTATACTATATAAACCCATATACTTATTATACTTTATTACTTTTCTTCATTTTTTAAAAGAAAATGGTGTTCCACTAAAAATTATTAATGCACATTCTTTTTTTCCTATTCCAGATAGTGTTTTGGTTTTTTGTTTGTTGGTTGGTTTTGTTTTTTTGGGGGGGGGGTTTGTGGTTTTGTTTGGTTGGTTTTGTTTGTTTGTTCATTTGTGTTTTGGTTTTTTGTGTTTTTGTTTTGTTTTGGGGGTTTTTTTTGTTTGTTTTTTAATAAAAATAAAAAGCAATCATAAGTCTTAGCTATAGGAGAAAGAATTAAGAATATATTTTTCTAATTTCCAGCATTCATGATACCCTTTTACTGTTGGCATGTATGAATGTAGGGAAAAAGTGCTGCTTTTACTTGTATTACTTACACCTGAAGAATTCCAATCATCTATAAGCACATAATCTCTTAAGGCTGTACTTGTTTTTACACATTTGTTGAAAAAAAGACCTTCAAACATCTATTCTGGAACTATGTGTGGAAGTAAAAATGGCTTTTCTGTGTGCAAACTGAATACATTACATGCTCAGCACGGTGAACTGGAACACAGTCAGCACTGACCATACAAGTGCCTTAACAGAGAGAACATCTAACTGCTAAGAATACAGCACTTCTAGTTCAGTTTTTTAATACTTTTCTTAATATTCTTTCACTTCACTACAAAAGCAGTGAACCTGAACAGTCATGCTTGAAAAAAAAAATCTATGTTTCCCAAGTGAATTTGTAGTTGCTTGTCCAAAACTGCTGCACATGTCATGTTTCTGTAGGCTGATGGCAGTGAACTAGTTACAAAAATTTCATCTCCTTTGCAGTGGTCACTTGAGTGTTTTCTATCCTGACATGCTGCTGAGCCAGAGCTCTAAAGCACAGGATTATAAATTTTGTAATTTGTTATTCTCTAGACAATCCTGGCAAATATGACCATTTTGATTGTCTAATGTAACTAAAGCATGCTCCATTTTGTAACTGCAATCTTTATTTTCTATTCATAATTCATGTATATCTTCCAGCCCTGGTCCCTGACAGGCCTACAGTTGTTCAGCTTCAGAAGGAGACAGATCACACACACACACACACACATGCACAGACACACACACATACAAACATGCATGTCAGGACAGCAAGGAAGAGACAAGAGAAGAAGTAAGTGATATGGCTGATTGCTCTTGGTCAACTCGGGCCAGCAGAGACCTCTATAACAGCCAGAAAACATTCTATAGCACAGCTGTGCACAACGTGTTTGAGTATTTGAAGTTTGCATTTTCATGTAGTATAATGAAGAGCAAAAGCAAAAAGCTGTCAAGAAAATTTTTCCCTGGCAACTTAAATATGCTTTCTCACACTTGGGTGATCTGAGAGTACATGAACACATAATCAGCTTTACATTAGTAACAATGAAATGTCCATTCCTATGAAGGAAAGTCATGAGTGGGCTTTTTAGATAAATTTGGGACACCTTGAAAAGATAACCTGGAAGTCAGCCTTACTAATATGTAAGTGGGACATATTACAAGAGTAATATTCTCTTGCAGTTTTTCTGGAATGTTTAGTGCTCGGTGGGTAGGGTCAGCCTCCAGAGAAAAGGAAGAAGTAACATCTCACAAAATTCCTTTATCGCTTCTCTCCAGAAGACCACAGATGGCTGTTTCATCTCCTACGTTGTTTAATGCTAATGGCTGCAGTGAGTTTACAGGTCTCTGATCCAACTCTGCAGCTGCAGAGCTGAATTGGTACCCATTAGAAGCACTACCTCAAGATTAACAGAAACCTGCTTCAGAAATATATCACTGAGCATTTTTGGACAACAGCAGCTAGAGCAGAATGATGACTTTTGAAGGAAGGAAACTACGGGATGTTATTTTTAAGTGAGAAGAATAACATATACTAGTCTCCATAAATGTATGTAAGGAAAATTCTTCATGAGTCACCAAGATATTTTATCACTGAATGGTGAGATTTGGAAAGGTTCTCCTGTACTGCTTATCCCAACACAACTAAAGTTTATTGAGTGCTTGACTGATAAGTAAAATAGACATTTCTCATCCCAGGAAAAGAATTTGGACACATGAGGAGTAGAAGACAAACAAAGGCTGAAAGTGAAGGAAGAGAAGCCAAGGACATTCCTCTTGCTAGTTAAGTAGCTTCATAAAGGTTCTAACTTATATGAATATATGCATTAAGGGTTAACATAATTATTCCACAGTGTAATTCAAAATATCCCACTGGATGCCAATTGACATGGTATGACTGAGCCTGTTGACTTTCCGCTGTCATTTTGTAGCAAAACATGGTGAAAAGGTGCTTATCTGCACATCTGTAGCTATCCAATATGTTTGCTTTACAGTTATGAGCAAGAATCTTGCCTACTTACAAGTCTGCTTTGGGAAATGATTAGAACAGAATGTCAACCGTGTTACTGTAAGCATAGGGCTCTTTGGGGAATGCGTGCTATCAGCTTACATATTGACTTTATAAGATGGAGGAGGTGACATGAAGCTGTTACTAGTCCATGAGAAGAGAGGTACCAACAGCCTCCCAGTGCTTGAAATCTCTCCTCTTCTACTGTCTTCTTTTAATCATAAAGATAAAAGAGAAAAAGAGTAGTCCAGAAATCTCTTGCTGGTTTAGTGATACCCTCATTTTAGAGAGGCATAAGCTTTCCTCTCTACTTAACATCAAAAAATGCAGAAGAGTCAATAAGTCATTTTAGGCATGGTTGTTATCAGATCTAGTGCCTCAGCCATCTGCCTCAACAGCTCCTGAAACTGCTGATAGTTGTCTGGCAGAGATTATAGCCACTGTCACTAAATCCTCATAAGGCATTGAAGAAGTCAGGCTAATATCAGTTTATTTACATATGCTCTCTTTTGTAACATATCCATATCTAGCATCTTAGAATGGATTAAACAGGGGTTATAGTTCAAGCTTTGCAGGGGAAATAGTACAATAAGAACTTGATTTTATAGAAGAGGAACAATAATAGCACAATTCTCACAATTTGCAGCTAACAGACTGACTTAACTTCACACGTCCATGGAAGACAACTGTGAAAACAGTCAGGCAGAATTAGAGACACAGGGCAGGAGACAACATTTGTGGTATAAATCTTTTACATCAGAATAGAAATTTCAGACAGAGTTAGGAATTGCAACATTTAATATCTGTCACATTGATTCTGCTGGAGACTCTGTAGGCCTGCATTGGGTTTACCTCATGGCATAGAGTAGGAGTTAGATTCCCAAGAATAGTGTCCAAGTGAGTGAAAGACTGATCAATGAGTCTCACAGAGGAAGCCAGTGGGGAAGAGAGAGCAGAGTAGTGTCTAAAGTCTAGTTTTTCTCTGAGATATAAATATTTCCATCCAGCTCAGAAGTTTTCCTGGTGGTAGATAGCTGTTGCTATTCCTTCTGAGTGAGACTGGATGATTTCTTTAAAAGCAAGTTGCACCACAAGAGAGTAAGAAAACCTGTTTCCCGTGGGTGTGTGTTGGTTTTGCACTACACCTCTTTACAATAACAATTTGTTTCCCACAAGTTCTACCAGCTAAAAGACAGTAAAAACTAAGGCATGTTTTGACACCTTGTATCTGCTGTATACCCTACCAATAGTTCTCTCACCATGGACATGAACTGGGATCTCTCCCCTCGACCCATATGCTTATTTTTCCAGAAACTCTGCCCTTTTCCAGTTTGACTGAATTTGGACAGTGAGTTTGAAAGTTACCTGAGTTGAGGGGGTGGGAAGACTTAGAACAGAACAACTTGTGACCCATTAAACCTTGTACTTTTAGGAAGGCAGGCACAAAATATGAGCAAGGGCAGCAATTGCTGCCTTTGCTTTTATAGTTTGAAAACTTAGTGGTGAAGCACCCTCCCCGGAAGTGGGAAACAAGCCCAGCCTATGTGGTTTCAAATCTGCATCTATCATGATCAAGGAGATTTCACCTAATTATCAAATTAGTTACTCACTGAGAAATGCTCCTGTGACCTTTATGCTTATGATTTGGCAAAGAAGCAGATATAGAGACAGACCTTTTGTTAGACTATGAACTTGTGCCAATGTTTGCAGAGAGACACAAAGTTTAGCACCTGAATCCAATTTTCAGCAGCTACCTGAGTGGGTCGATCCGGAGCCCTTAGCAGTTCCCAAATGAAGGCTGCAGTGAGGCAGAACATCTGTACATGAGGCTAGATACTTAAATGTCTAAATACATATTTACATGAATACAGTCTACTGTGCCAATTTTTAAGTGTTTTGACTTGAACTAACTTCCTAACAGATGGTTTTTCTGAATCTATCTTCATTTATTTATGGCTGTTTATGTTTCTACAGATATAATAAATGATCCAAAGCTTATTCCTTGTCTATTTATTTTTATTTTAATAACAGTTCAAGATATTATGATAGTGCACAATCAATTGAAACTATATAAAGATGATCTTTCTGTGTTGTATTCATAAAAGATCCCTCAAGGAAAAACTTCCATGACCACAAAGCAAAGTGAACAAAAAAGCATAAATGGGATGTTAGAATCATGTGTAACATTGCAAGAGTAAACATAAAATAAACAAACCCCAACCTGAAAGAAAAATAAAGATTTGAAAATACAGGAAGACAAGGAAAATATTTAAGAACGTGTATCAGAAGCTTCAGAAAATAGAATTCAATGAAATTCGGTCATAATGTCTCAATAAGATTATTCTCATGCTACATAAAATGCTGTTTTTTGTATCATAAGCAGATGAAGGTCTGGCTCAGGAAACTGTCATGCAAATGTGTGATTGCAAAATCAGGACTAAAGTGAGTTTATTTATATCAAAGCATTTCCTAACTAAAGAAGCAAGCATATACAAAGTGTTAAGAAATGAAGGTCATAATACTGCTGTCAGCTAAATTAATTCCTCACCATATAAATCAAGGACTTTCAGAGGAGTAAATGAAAGAAGGAGATCGCTTTTCTCTGCCCACTACACTGATCAATTAGCTTATTTTCAATAAGAAAAGTTCTAGCTATGTTGTTATCTCATAGCTGTTTTCCGCAGTATCAACAGTACAAGGAAACAACTGCTATCCATTACCCTCTAAAAGGAAAAGGCACACCTGAACATGAAACACTGTGAAACTTCAGTAAGAAACGTCATGAAAAAGAAAACTCCTCAGTTAAGTTTTATTTGTTTATATGTAAGTTGTAATGTCTGGGGAAAGGAAAATTTGCTGTATTAATTTTCTAACATTACTATGACATGCATTTTTAATGCATGGCTCTAACTACAATTGTCTGAAGAAGATTCAGACTGTAACACCACTGCATTTGTACAAAGAAATCAGACCTGGAAGGAAAGAAAAGGAAATTTTCCCACTGAATGATAAATATGGTTTATTTCCATAAGCCAAATATATTTCTCAGGAAACATAAACTCAAAAAATTATTGATGTAGAACAGTTTTTATCGCATCAGCTGCAGAACTCCACTGGGGAAAACAGAAAGGAGAAGCCCTTAGGCCACATTTTGTGTGTGACCTAATTCTTTCAAGGGTATGTTTCTGCAAAATTTTAGGAAGTGACAATGCAAATGAACAAGAGTTCCCACTGTGTTGTTTTCATGGAATCTGTGCATAACCTCAAACAGCAGACTTTGCACCAACACTACAGTACATAGTTTTGTTGTAGAGCTTAATTACTTTTGGATGTAAATGAGCAGAAAAACAATTATCACACTCCCAGCAGAAGAAACGGTTATGCTTCTATAAATTTCTGGTATTCTACTGCTGTGATTGTCAATTTAAAGTTTCAGTCTATATGCTTCTGCCAGTTAATGATTAGTCTACTACATTTTGGTGAAATTGCACTCCAGTCAAGGGAAATGAAGTAAAAAGATGAGGGGAAAAAAGAAACTAATATTGTTAAAGTCTAATTAGAATAGCAGGGCCAGTGCTGGACTTGGCTGTGATGAGGTGGTCTTTCTATTAAATTCAATACACTGAATTCACGGAGAGCAAGATCAAATGCTATGATTTCATTTTCATGGGTGAAGTGTTAATAGGAGTGGGGATTAACTTCTTCCTCATGTAGTGAATTTTTTTAATATTAATGTAAATCAGAATGCAATCATTTTTCTCTCTGCAAGTATATTTCTAAAATCTGACATTTTGCTTTCAGAAGCATTACTTTCAGAAGGATTACTGCCATGCAGCTTATTTTGAAGGAAATCACATTCCTTTAAAAAAGAAAAAACTTCATTCTATTGACTTCAGCATCATCAGCAATATCTACCAGACATTCATTTTAACATCTTCCTGTGTCAGACAACCATTTCTTACTTATATGGTTTTAATTCATGCTGGTTTGTCTCTAAATGAATACTCAACAAGTGAATGTGCTTTCCTTTAGCAGTTTTTCATTTAATGACTGAAGCTCACATTTGAGCTGTAGTTGTTAGAAAGATGCTAATTAAAAAGTGTTTTAAGAATGTAATTGGATTCTGTCTCAACAAATTCAAACCAAACCAAACCCCAAAACTTACAAGCAGAAACACCAAAAAAACCCCAACCAACAACCAAATCACCCAAACAAGGCAAACACCCCACTCCAAAAATACCAACCAACCAAAAAAACAAAAACAAAAACAAAAACATACCCTGATATTAAACTTTGTATTTCTTCTCTAGAACATCTAGGTATCAGTATTTCACTCCTGCTTGAAAAGTGTTAATTGGCATTTACAAGAACTTTACTAGCCACATATTCTGGAATGCCTACAGGTTCACTTGGTACAATAAGCGTTGATAATAAAACCTGTCTGAATGCCAATAAATACATATTGTGGAGAAATATTATGTATGAACTGTCATCCTTCCACCTACATTTAATACAGAAAGATCCAAAACATAAATAATTTAGATAAGGCAGAATAGCATTTTAAATGCAAAAGGTCAGATGCATGTAACTACACATTTTTCATTTTAAATTGTGCACCAAGTCTACTTGTAGACCTTTGAAGCTGATGGCAAATGTGAGTGTTTATTCAGCTGGATCTTTAGTATTTCATACATAATGCATATGTTCCCTGAAATAGTTTAAATTGACTACTACAAATGAATAGTAGGATGTTGTACACATATCTCAAATATTCTATAAAGCAGACTAAAGACGTGATATGGACATCAATTCCCTAATGCTTCATAATGTCTATTCAATAGTGAAGGACATAAATTTCTTACTTGATTTTTTAAGAGAGCCATAATCCCCCCATTCCTTAATTAGTCCATGAATACAAGGAAAATTGAAGGAATGCATATAATGTCTGTATGCTTTTTTTCCTTTTAATTATACTGTTCTGAAGACTTGGTCAAAAATTCTTTTGATAAACTCCCTTAACATGAACACCTACATTGGCAGGAATATTTTCATTGGGGAATAACTGTGATAGTCGATAACCTCTGATGTCAGTGCTTCCACCGTGTTGTTTATTTAAGTCTAATATGTGTAATGTTCTTGGCTTTCACTACTTACAATGTCTCATGTGAATCAGCTCTTAAGATATAGAAGCTATACAAACTCAAATTCTATCAAGACAGAAAATGAGTGGAGAAGAAGAGAGTATTATTTTAAATTTTGTTAAAGCTGTCATCTTCCAACCTATCACTTTATACTGACAGATTCTCAAGTTAGCTGGACCATCAAAACAGTCCATTTGGATTGCTTTGCATTCAGTCATAGAATGACTGAATAGTTAAAAATTTTGAAAAAGGCCTTTTCCCACCTTTTGCTGACTATGAAGCTGTACCCTAGACTGCTGTATTGTGATTAGGCCCTGCCTTTTTTTCAAGAACTGACTGAATGAATTTCTGAAATTTATATTTCTTCAATAGAAGTACAACAAATACTAATTCTTGTTACCCTTTAAAATTGCCAAGCCAAAAATGCGGTCTCTATCCTAAATATGGAAGTCCTGTGAGAAATGTTTTTCCCACGTGCTGCAGAGTATATTTCTACATAAGGAGACTGTCATCCTCAGTTGTTCTCTTTTGTATTAAACATGAATCTATCAATCAGAAAAACAAAGCTCATGGGAGCAGAATATAGACTAATTCAATAAACAGAACAAAAGATTTCAGATTCCCCATCAGAGGGTATTAGATTGACCACAATTCTCTCAGCTTTCAGAACAAAGCTGAAAACTCATGTCAAATCAGTATCCTCATAGTCACTATAAAAAGCAGCTGAGAAGAAGAAAATAGGACATGAATCAAGGTGGAAGGGGTGAGTGTAAAAGTAAATGAGATTGCTGAGCTATTGTGAGTCTAATTAGTTTTTGGAAAATACTTGAATCTTATCGTAGGTAACTTTAAAAAACATGAGAAATACTCTACCCTGGAGAAATATTTAATGCTGGGGAGTGTTGGTTAAACAGAAAATAAGATAGGAGAGTGGGCTGGTTTTACGTTTTTGTTTGGGTTTTTTTTTGTTTGTTTAATTTATAATTAAATAATCACATTAATTAATAAATGCTTTGTGTCTGTTACCATAATCACAATTGATTGCTTAGTTGTGATGGTTTCTAAAAAAGAAAACTGTTTAAGTTAAGAAAATGTGCTATTTAAAATGCATGTGTATAGTACTTTGTAATAAGATATAGATTATAACTGTGTAATTGACATTCAATTAGAAAGCTTTAAATTAAGTAAAGATGGCTGTGTATTGAACTGTTGCATTTTAGTGCACTTCTGTTGGCAAATCAACAGATTGGTCTTGAGCTGTATCACTGAGGGTATAGAACTATACGTTGAAGAGCAAGGTGTCTAATTGGCCTATCTGTCCATAAGAGGTGTTGTCTTGAGCCATGTACATTTTGTTTCCATCTTTTGAACCAAAGAGAATCTTTGAAAATATTAGGACAAAATTTTAGATTGTTTTTAATAAAGTTTAACTACAATTATAATAAGATAACTTCTTTGGAGTGACAAGCACTTATATGAGCTAAAGAGCCAGCTAATTCTATTTATTTACAAAAGATGAAGAGTTTTTCCCAAAGACTAATTAATTTATAATTTTCTGAAACAGCAACAAAAAAAATCATCTTACCATCTTAAAAGCATCTAGCAAAATATACTTAGAATGTTTGGAATTATAATATAGACCCTAAAGAATAATTTATAAAGTGGCATTAAAAGCCCAGTATTAACTTCAGGTTTTTTGATCTAGCAGGAAGGAAGTGTTATTTAAATCTTAAAATTGCTAGCACATAAAATTCAGTTTGATTTCAGGAAAAAGAATAGGAGTAATAGATGTCAATGAATAGTGTGTGACAGAGCCCTTCACTTGGTGTTATGAGCTTTCAGTGCTGGAGATCATTCCTTGGAGTTGTTTAATTTACAATATTACCATTACACCTAATTCACCACAGCCCATGTGAACAGGGAAATGGCAATACCATGGTCTTTAGGGATGACTGTAAATAATAGAAAGGTGAATCCACTTTGGTTCATGATGAAGTAAATGATTAAGGAAGAGGCATTTTCTAGTCCTGCTATGTAAGATCAAAATCACTTCATGAATATGTCTTCTGTTGTAATTAATGGATGTGCAAATAGGCCTACATACAGAATCTTAGATAAAGCATCTAACATTTTAAGCAAAAATAACATTAGTATAATGTAATACAAAATACACAGTAAATTGACCTTAGTGGAATTTAAAAATTTGGATCTAAATACAAAATGTAGCTATTTGAATCACTATTTGTACTCCAGCTATACACTGTAACCATCTTTTTTGCATAATTTTCACAGCATTTGTTAGTTATATTTTATTTATTAAAAGAAACCAATATTAGGTTTTATTTTTCAGAGAAATATTTTCTTACAAGTAACAAATGAGAAAAAAAAATCCAAAAATATTTTACTTTACACAAAACGTTATCAGCTGCAGCATGTATTTTAAATGCTCCTGAAAAATTGGATGGATGGGTTTTTTTTTAGTTTGATATCCATCATTGCTTCATGTTGAACAATTAAACTGGTTGAATACATTGTCTCCCTGTGAATGAGGAAATGAAAAGCACACTGTCAGCATGTTTGTTAGATGTAATTGAATTTAGCACATATGCTAGGATTGAAATCTCATTTCTTCTTCTTAATTTGTAGATCATGTGTTGCATTAAGTGGAGTCTAACAACCAAACAATAGCTTTTGTACCATTACATCTTAATAACTTCTTCAGCTTTCATCATTATAGCATATTCTCTAACATGTTGAAAATGTTTTTTCTGATGAATGTTGTCCTTTTAACATATTATTTCATAACTTCCATATTTCTGAGTCCTATTAAGTTGACTCAGTAGCATGACTGCTCAACCAATCCTGGAGTTTTCCAAAAGACATAAAAGTCATCTAAGCTTATTTCGCAGCTACAGTCACCCCTGTGATGAAATCATTGGCTTGTACAAAAACTTAAATCAGTTTCTGGGTGAAGGAAGAGTATATATCAACAATATTATTGGGTAACTTGTGGACTTCAATTGGTAGGAAGACAGAGACGAGAAGAACCATAGGTAGCATGGTGAGTTGACACCCGAACTGGATTTTCAGCCCAACAGATGAGAGCTGGAAGTCGAAGTGTACAACTGAAATGTGGGGTTTGGTGTTTTGTCCATTTATTCACCCTACAACATCACCATGTAATTTTCTCCACTTAATTGTGATTGGTAGCTGTATTCAAATAGTCTGGAACTGCATTAATCACTGTGTAAAGTGAGAAAGCTCTAACACTCATGTAGAAAGGTAAGGGTGCATGATACATTTATCTCCTTTCCATGGTAAACAACATTTTATCTGTCCAAGAACTCAAATGTAAGTAAAAAGGAGAGTCCTTCCTTCCTCACAAACAACAGTAAAATGAAAGAGGAGAAAGAAGATTGGAAGGAAATGCTGTGTGACAGATCTTCTGGAAGCTTTCAGGAAGCATGGAGGTTATATACATTTAAGAGGATAAAAAAAATCATTTAATTTAAGCACAACCGATACAAGTTTCAATTAATTAAGATAATTATTTTGATGTCAGTGGATAAATCTCTTCTTTTGCTATTTGCAGTGGCCTTCAGCCACTACTAACTTCACTCTCAGTTTATTTCTTTCAGGGAACCAAGGAGTGCATTTATGCAAATAACCATAATGTGAGCAGATAGGAACTACTTTTCTGATAGCTGATATTGCAGAGGTCTAATGCATTAGCTTCTGACAACACTGACTCAGTTTCCAGAAAAAATCCTGTCCACAGGAAGAATTGTACAAGGCACATATCCATTTGTAGATTATGAAAAAAAAATTACTGTCTGAGCCTTCCTACAAAAAGGCTGAAGAAATATAGAACTAGATAAGCAAGATAAGCCAAAGGGACAACCAGGGACAACAAAAATTCCATGTTTTCCCACTGAGCCATATTTGCAAGTAGTTTATCTTTCCATTCCTCACGTCTTCCTCTCTGCCTCTTTATTCAGAAAAAATGGTAGGAAATATACAGACTTCAGTCAGTGCAGAACTATCAGCCAAGCATCAGAAACACTCTTCTTCATTCTTCCATCCCTTTCCAACTTGCTAATCTATCTGAAGCTCAATTAGAACACCTTTCTACTTTGAGAAATTACAGGTCCATTTATCATTCTAAAAATACTTCAACCTAATACTGTAGTCTCTAACTTCAGGAAATCAGTTAATATGCTTAAATCCATCCTAGTTTAGGAAATATACTTGATTAAGTTCTCTCCTATAAGCCAATGCTTATGTTCATTATGCAATGTTAACCTAAATTCATTATCACAAGAAACAGTTCCCCAGGTTGCTGCTGGAAGATCCTCCATCCAAAGGTCAGAAATACGTAGATTGAAAACTAAATGTGCAGGATTTTAATACTCTTCTTTACACAATTGTTAATTTTTGCACACTTATTTTCTGTTATATACAATAAGTATGGTCATTCACAGTGGTCTGAAATGGTGAATGGTACGAAATGCAGTGAAATAGTGTGAATAACAGCAAAGTAAACAAAGAT
Source organism: Formicarius rufipectus (assembly GCA_013399695.1). Lineage (NCBI taxonomy): Eukaryota > Metazoa > Chordata > Aves > Passeriformes > Formicariidae > Formicarius > Formicarius rufipectus. The sequence continues at coordinate 1,671,173 of VXAU01000081.1, read as the reverse complement.
GCTGTAGTTTATTTAAGTTCATTTCGTAAATAGGCCAGCTATGTGTTCATCAGGCACTGACTACACTGGGCTGGGTTATCACACACGGATAATGTACCACATTCTTCTCATGCCACACTGTGAATTCCTTACTGAACTAGGCTGTAATCTCACTGGCTCACAGCAAACACGGTTTAAGAGATAGTGCAACAGCAAAGTTACATGACCCTTTCTACTAAAGCACCTTCTGGGAGATACTGTTCATGGCAGTTGATTATTCAAGAATTTCTGGGATGAACTATGACCTGGTAAACAGAAAAGGAAGCGCTAAATGCTACACAGCTCATGTTTTCCCCTTTTTCTTGTGAGGTCTCTCAAAGCTTTTTGTGTTATCTGGAAGATCCATGTAAATTTAATAAAAACGTTTGAGTACACTGTTATCCCAAATTCTGGATTAATTTCTGATTTAACATGGAAAATGTAAATCTGAACAGTCTCTCCCTTTCTTGGCTGAAAACAGAGCTGGGGCAAATTCAGTCAGATCTCATCTACTGCTCATGCTCAGAGACACAGAAGGAAAATAGAAAAGGATTTCTGCATTAGCAGAATTTCACTTGAAATTGTTTCTTGAATTGAGAAACAGTATTAAAGATAAAAAATGAACACTAAATAAGAAAACACTTTGGTGCTTCTTATAAGATACTATCTTAAACAGATAAATGTTTTGGCTGTTATGGAGAGACCCAAGATTGACTCCCCAACACTTTACAAAGCAAGTGGTTCTGTTCCATTCAGCTAAATGGAACAACATGTAGGAATAAGTATTTATGCAATTAGACATGCTGATTTTGTACAGGGTAAGACTCTAACTTAAGGCAAACAAAATGAAATCACAGAAATTAATTTTAGCAAAAGTGAACTATTTTAGAAAGCAGCACTTTTTTAATAATGTTTACACACACAGTGACGTGAATTACTTTTCATAGACAATTATACTTTGATATTCCTCTGACAAGTAAAAATAAGTTATGATTTGAAATTTACAACAAACTTTTGACAAAAAGCATGCATTAAAACAAGAAGCATCAGTGTACAGGAATGGGCAGGAAGAAATTAGCTCTGTTCTTTCACAACTTACATATTTTTACTTATATTTTTGTAAAAGCTCAAAAATCTCTAGCACCTTTTGGAATTACAGGCATAGATATTCTATTTAGAGTTAGATTGTATATCTACATTTTAAATATTCATATCATCTTCAGCACATCACTACATGAAATTATGCATTACTTTCATGATGATGAGCCAAGGAAACAGGTTGATTTCTATTTAGAGAAACCTCATTGCAAAGAAAGGGAATGCAAGGAAAACTGAAAGTACTAAATAAACACAGCACTTGCAATTTTAGTCTATGTGTTACAGTTTGAAGTTCTCTATAAGAATTGCAAGTGGATGCTTGTTCTATAATAGTTCAGAAAGTCTCCACTATCCCATTGTCTTCTTATTTTATGATGTAAAAATATTATATTTCTAAAAAATTAAAAGGCTATTGAAGTTTGGTTCTTTAGGTTTTGTTTTGGTTTGGTTTTTTTGTTTTGTTTTGTTTTTGTTGTTGTTGTTGTCGTTGTTGTTTTTAAGTCACACTGTATGGAGAATGACATTTTTGCCAAGACCATATAAGATTTTTTGGATCTTTACCCAATACAGTGGAATAATGCCAGTTTAGCAACAACAGAACAATGCCAGTTAACATAAGAAGATTTGGTCGTCAGTAAGTAAGAATCAAATATTCAGACATTATGAAAAGTATTTGGTCCGAAAAGTTACTTGTGTCTGAAGAAATTCACATTAAAAAAAAGAATGAGAGATTTTTTTTAAAAATACACATTTTGAATTTTTAAATAAAAAAGAAATGCTAAAATGTCAAAAATATTGATTAAGCAGATGTGCTATAAAGCACGTAAAACTGATAAATCCCAGTTGACTGAAAGTTTTCCTCTTATATTACTTTATCCATTTATCCCTATATGTGGATAACTATATATTATCTCTTTCTCATGAGTAGGCTGTTACAAAAAATAAATAAAAAGAGAGAAAGTCAAATCTGAGTGGAGATAGTATAAGCTACAGACTCCTGAAATACGGTAGGACACATTACTTCCACTTTTATCTCTTTAAAAACCATAATGGAAGAGGAAAAAAAACCTTCATGGCAGCATATAAACTAATCCTGAAACGTTTTTGGAAAACGTATTTTTGAATGTTTTAATCTAGAGTTCTAGCTTTAGAATTAAGTATTGATTTATTTTATACATGTGTTGAAGTTTTTTGTTCCATCATTGTTAAAGAATAAAACTAAAACCCCTAAAATCAGAGTTAGCAGTCTAACCAATACTATTATTAGGAACTCTGAGATGTTTACAGGTCACAGCTCATAGAGCATGTTATTTCCTTTCAAGCTAGATAGATCTGCATACTCCCTTTTTGAAGAACAATGTTCAAAACTCATCCAGATATAAACTCTATGATGAAATTTCTTGAATTTTCAAAATGTGCAGAGAGAGCTGCTATCTTAATTCTGAATTAATTTTTTATTTGGGGCAATATTTTTTTACACAAGGTACTTCATTTTTGACAAAACTGCATCATGCTGTATTATGTTATCAAAACATATTCAATAGACTATAAGGAGATGACGTTTCACAGCACAAAGGCCTTCTGTAAAGAAATGTAAGCAAAATGTCAGTAAAGAGACACAGAATTGTACCAGTGTACAGGAGTCATATTAGTGATCCATGTAACCTCATGGGAGAATAACAGCAAATTTTAAGAAATTGAAATATGAAAACAAAACAAAATTTCTCCCAGAATTTAGGACATCTAAGGTCAAACCCAGCCCTAGAACAAACAGATGTAATTTCAGACATTTTTGTGCTCACTAGCTCAAATTACACCTTCTGCTTTCCAGTTACTGGTAACTTTTTTCCTCATTATAAACATTCTTGAATTGTCCTCCAGGGAAATGTATGTATATTGAGGGGAAAGGAAATCAATGCCAACAAATACAAGTTTCTCCTACTGCATCCAAGTATTTTCTACACTATAGGTTTCTGAATCACTTTTTGAAATCTAGAATTCCCTTAAAATTACCAAAGCTGAATTTTCCACTGAATTAGATTAATTCTTAGTATTTCTCATTAGAATTTGTTTTGCACATTGTTGAAGTGACTGGAAGGCAAACACAAGGTTAACATTAGCCTAAGGTTAGTCTTGCAGTCTCTTCAACATTTATAGTACAGAAAGAGGTCAGACTCCTCCTGAGGTGAATCAAAATGCTTAAAATTAGGTTCTTGTTTGGAACAGACTTCTAGAGAAGCTTTCTACTCACAAATGAGTACAGAGACATTATATGGAAATAACCGTGCTTAGACTAATTGCTAACCTTTTAACACTCTGATTCTTCTTTCACCTCCTTCCCCTCTTAAATTATCTCTTATTCTGTATGCATTTTAATTTTGTGTTAGGCAGAATTTATTCTATTTTTTTTACCTTTTTTTTGTGTGTGTATGTACAATGCTGAAAAATCCATTATTTATTTATTTATTTTACATTTTGGGGCCCTAGATTTGGAGGAACAAGTGCTGGATTTTTATCCTGCACCCTAGAAACATTTCTTCCTGCCATTTTCTCTAGAATCTCAGAGGTTTGTAGGATCATTCAACTTCCAAACCCAGCAGAAGCACCAATCCTTTTTTTGGTGCTATATTAATTTTCATACAAAATATTGAATTTAATAGGCTCTTTTAGGGGTGAGCTGAATGAAGCAGCAGGACCCTTTGGCCAGGAGGAAATGTGAGAAAGTGACTGCCTTTTTCAGCAGTAGGAAAATACGATAGTCACTCTGTGATTACAGTCAGACAATCTATTCCAGCTGCTGGAATGTCTACCCTCTTAGATTCTCTGTATTTCGTTTGACCACCCATATATAAATTTGGTAAGATAAGCAAGAGTAAAATGTAGTGGGGAAAACCTCTTTTGAGAGAAGCTACTCGTATGAAACAGGGTTTTTTTGTATACTTAGGGCAAATTATAATTATATGCTGAAAGGAAGCAATGATTCAGATAACACGTTACAAAATCTGTGAGACTCACCTACAGTTGTCAACATAATGAGTTTTTTGTCTGTTTGTTGTTTGCCTTTAAAGCAAAAATATTATCTTATAGTATGTATTGAATCACTGGTAACCCCAGGTTCAAACCGTTCCTTCTCTCTCTTCCTTCCAATCATCTCGGTACTGACACCAGGACAGACCTCAGATTATGAACATTAACAAATATAGGCCATGGTGCAGCACAATTCTAATTCTGTTCACAACAGTCCATAGGATTAGAGGATATTAAAAAAAAATCTACTAGTAACAAAAAATAAGAAGTATATATACAGTCATACTTGCTGCTGTGTCACATTGCCCTGAGGATGTTTATGTGGTCACATGCATAGGAGTGATTATAGTCTTTCTTGCACCTCCCAAAAAATCTGCCTTTAAAAAGAATCAGTAAGTGTTTTAGTAGTGAAATGAATGCATGAAAGCAAGGCATTACGTTCCTGGATAAGCATGCTTTTCATGCTTCCTTTTTTCAAGATACTATAAGAGCAATAGTATGTTTCTTGTGAATTGGAAGGATAGAGTATAAAACAGCAGCAAAAATATCCCTTGAGTAAAAATTACAGTAAGGCAATAATTTATGAAAGAATAAACAGGTTTCCCTGTGAATCATTCTTGTCAAACTCATTCTGTTCTTGGCACAGCCTCTTGTTTTTCTTGTGGGGTCCATTTCCTCCAGTCCTTCCCCACAAGTTTCTATTCAGGAAACCTAGGGCTTGTTTAAGACAGGATTAACACCTAAATTTAAGCTATAGTAAAAAAACACAGATATATTTCACTGTTGTGGCTAACTACATATAGAAAATTATTTACTAATTCAAGAAATATTTTTATGTTATGAATATCTGAGTTGATACTGTAAGTATCTTAATACAAATTGCTAAAACATGACAATTTAATCTGTCATATGTGTGGACAGAAGAAATAAAATGTCATATTTTGCATGTTGATGAAAAATAAAATGGATAGAAGTAAGATACTGTGTGCAGAAGTATTTATTAAATGTAAAGACATTAAGCCATGAGATTGTCAATTAATTAATAACTAATGAGCTGTTATAATCTTCCTTATGAAGCCAAGAGTATGATCCTCTGGTCCTATTTTAATAATTGAATAAGTGTTGGTTTAAAAGTCGATGCATTTAACGTAGGTTTGGTAATGTCAGTAAGTGGGTATTCTCCTGCCTTGTTCTCCTGCTGCCTCATTCACCACAATTGTGCTGTGCTTCATTAGCTTCCATTTCATTATAAAAGAAAGTCAAATTTATCATGAGCACACAGTCAATGGCATGACTTTAGCTTCCTGCAATGGGCAAAGTAATGATTGAAAAATGTGTCTGTAACCTTATGGCCACTTGGAAGGATGCCACTAATATTTGAAAAATAATGGTGTTGCATGACATTTGTTATGATGGTAGAGGGTGATGTGTCAGTCATTTATTCCCCGTGGTAGAAATTTCATATGGGAAAGCAAAGAAAGTGTCATATGACTGGCATTTTTAAGTCTAACTTGTCTTACACTAACCAACTGGCTTTGCTTCCCCTTTGAGAGAGAGAGAAAAAATCAGTGTTGATTTGGCCAAAGTGAATCTTCTTCATTTTAAGCAAGAAGAATTCCAAATAATAAGTTCAATACAGTACATTCACTGAACAAAGAACGATTTCAGCATACACGTTATTATTAGCCTAGGAGCTCACATTTTTCTTCAGTACAGTCAAGAGGAGAATGAGTCTTCTTAAAAAATATTTTGTATTCATAAGTTAAATTTGTGAATGTTGAACAAAACCCCAAACAATATTTGACAGAAGAGCGATTTAAAACATGAATGATTTGAACAGTAAAAAATAACCCAGTCATGTTACTTTATGAAAGTACATGTTCACCTACAGATGAAGATTAATGGAACTGATTAGAGATACTTAAACAAAAAACTCCATAAACAATCCCTCCCAATAATTTCCTAGAAATATTTTGCAGTCTTCTTCTATAGAAATAATGCATATACTGAATCAAAAATTATATATTATATCTTATTTAGGAGTACTAAAAATGAATTAATATTAGATATTAATTGGTTTTGAAATGGTATTAGATTTTGTTAGAAATTGAGCTTTTTGTGGGTTAATGGAGCAGGAAAAGCAGCAATCAGAGTAGTAGGTTCTCATTCTCATAAGCTATTATATAGTTTGGAAAATAAATAACATCCATTGTTTCTAAACACATAAGAAAATAGAATCACTAGATTGACTGAATATTCTACTACATATTCAAAGCAACCACAAGAAAGGAAATAATTAAAAGTGAGAAGCTCTAAAGGTCAATAGAGAGTGGATACATCATAGAAAATAAAATTTTAAAAGGGAGAAAGCAAAACCAAACTCCTTGTCCCCAAGCTCCTTAACATGGTGTGATTTTTGTCTTACTAACACAATTGCAAGATATAAACCCCATTATACTCTGCCATCTTGACAATAATTCTTTCAGTTCTAGTCTATTTGACAGAAATGGTTCCATCTCCAATTCAAAACACAGCTGGTTGTCATCTTCCTAGCCTTGAGTTCTGACATAAATAATCAAATACTTTTTGGACACCACTATATGACTCAGTATAAGAGTTCTGGTTCCGCAACTACCACTCCCTCTTGTACTTCCTCTCTTCACACCTTATCAGCCTACTCTAATTTCCATACTACTTGCCCTATTGATCAGCTCTGAACATGTTCTGTTGATGGCTCCTTACAATCAGCTTTTTATCAAAGGGAACGTATCAAAGTTTCTTTAATAGGAAGAGCAAACTGAGATGTGACAGAGAAGTGCTCAAAATCCTCTGCAGCATGAACTGGAAAAAATGCTGTATCAACCCCAGTACCAGTTCTAGTTATTCAGTTTCCCTGGAGCAGCTGCTAAACTAACTAACTGTAGAAAGTACTGATGTGTGGCACTCTCTTCAAAAATCTGTCAAAATCTTGGCCAAATATTTTTGACTAAATAGATAATTCAATTTCAGTTAAGGTGGTTTGGCAGGGAGCAGCTGCTAATTTTTTTTTTTTTTAATGGAAGAGATAGGCATGTAAATCCATCCCCATCCCTCCTAGTTTTGTTCGTATGAGCTCAGATGAGTCAGAAGGCTCCTAAGTGATGTTGCCATGTTCCATCTGAGAGACAGAAAAGGGAATTCCGTCACTTCCATTAAAGCTGGAGTAGAGCTCACGAGAACCTACAGCTGCAGATCACTGGTTTCTTCAGACGGTTCTGTGATCACTGAAAATTAAATTGTTATAATTTACTTTATTCCCTTCTGTCCTGCCAACATCTATATCCTTCTATAGCCATATATATATCTCACTACCATTAATGAACAGACTAGAGAAATGCTGGAGAAATTGAGTATGGAGCAGCACAGAAGACCTCCAACCCACAGAGAACCGAACACAAATATTTCTATTAAAAGAGGGATGTTCTTATTCACCTACGTGCAGTCACTACTCAAAAAGCTGTGTAAATGATTCTGTAACTACAACAGGCTCTGGCAGAGTCCTACAATGCACAAACAATTGCTCAAATATGTGAAAGTTATGGATTTGATTAAAAAAACCAACCCTGCACCTCCATAGTTTCTTCGGGAAAGAAACTCTAAGAAAGGGAATGTGAAACTGACAGGCAAGCAAATTCTTTCCTAACACAGGTAAACATTAATCTCCTTAGCAAATGGACACTAAGAGAAATATCCAGAAAAGTTACTTTTATGGTTTGATAAATCTAGCACTTTTGAGAAGCAGTCTGACTGTTATTTCAGAATAGTTAACCAAAGCTCAAATGCTGATTTCAGACACGGCTATCATGTCTTCTTTTGAAAAATTGCTTTCATTTTAGCTGTTCATTTTTGATCAACTGATTCTGTCAAAAAAAGGGGTTCAGCTTGGGTTCAGTTGAGGAGTAGAGTAGAGGAAATCCTGTGTATGTTTGTTACACAGCTACCAGGAGTTATAACAGACTATTTTAAGCTCTTTAACTGTCAACCAATTCTACTTACTCATCTTTAAAACTTAGTACTTATAGTTCAGTTTATGTTGCTGATGACCTTTACAATCAAAGAAATCAGAAGACAACAGGTGTTAAATATGCAATGATGCATGCCATATATAAGTTATTGAAAATAGTTATATAAATGAGCTTTGTTGTTTCTTTTTTTGAAAACTGCAGATGAGACCTATTAATAATAATGTTTTAATTCAAGGCTCTCAAGCACTTGAAGAATACCTGTTATAAAGTATTATAAATGCTAATAATTATTATAGATTAATAGAAGATTTACCCAGCTAATCCAAAGATCCTTTTATTTTGAATGCTCATAGAGCTTTACTTTGCTTATTTTCAGAACTACACTTAGAGGAAATAACATGTCACTACTTTTATTTTATGGACAAGAAACCAGAAGACAAGAAGCTTTGGAAGAGCAAATTTAAAACTTGTTTAGGATCCTGAACTGATCCTAATTACAAATATTTTGATAACTCATATGAAACATACTGACAGACATTTGAGGAGAGAAAAGAATTTGAATCAGGACAATTCTTAGACCAGATGTGAAGGGCCGTTTATCATGTTTAAAAGCAGAATATAGATACGTCAAACAATGTACTACAAGGGATTTGTGGATGCTGACACAAAAGAATTTTTTAAAAAAAATAACATTTCCTCAGCATACAGTGGTTAAATTTCTCCCAGCAAAGGAACCATAAATTCAAGAACATTGAAAATATGCAAACCAAGTAATTTCATCGCTCTAATAGTTCCATTTTAAGGGTAGCTTTTTCTCCCATTAGATTATCTTTTTCCCTTTCCTATGGTAAACCAGTGTAGGCTGTCAATTAGGTCATAAATAACCTCATCCCAGAATTTCTGCTGTTCAGTTTAGCTAATTACTTGATTGCAGGCAGCCCAAACCTCAAGTGGTCGTTCCCTTCTACAATCCTGGCAAAGGCTTCAGAGTGTCTGGCTATGTTAAGTAAAAATTTAACACTTTCCTTACCATGGGTCTAGTGGAGTTATAAACACTGTGGTTTAATTTTGTAGCTGATTATTACTGCAGGTTTTGTTTGCTTTTATTTCAGTTCATAGTAGCCCAATACTACTGTGAAACCCTGAATTCAGAGTGGAAATCTCCAATAAAAAAGTGTTTCAAGACCCCAAATAGTAATTATTAAAATACTGTATCTAATACAAATGACTGGGAGGTAGTTTTACTGATCAAACTTAATTTCATAACTGATATACAAAATGGAGTAAAGGCCTTATTGCAAAATAACAAAGTTTTCTCTTTTTTTTCCTGCTTACAAGTTGCTCATTAATGATACTGAGCAGATGTTTTTCTGTTTATGCTGAGGATGAAATCAATTATTTTCACACTTAAGAGTATGTAAAAACAGACTTTGACTCCCTTAAACAGCGGGTAAGCAAAGATTCTTTCAATAGGTATATATTTTTAGTCAGAAAGAGGAACAATAATCCTACTTAACTTGCTGGCTTTGATTATTGGATATAAGCATTGTTTTTATCAACGGCATCATAAATGGCACTGATTAAACACAGAGTCTAAATATCATGATACCTGTTCCTGTGATCCCATATGTGTGGTATAAACACAAGTTTACACCAAATTTGTATTGATTTCTGCTACTGATTCTAAACATCCCACAGTCTTGTACATATCACGCCTGCTTCTGAGTGTCAGGTGAGGTGCAGCTCTTTTGCTCACTGTTCCTCTTTTAACTACCAATATTTTTCTTTTCTTCACTTTATGAATCAGCTCAAGTATCTGAGCTGGATACAGGCAATTTTTAAACACTCACCAAACTCAACAATTAATTTGTTCAAACTAATTTTGCATTATGAAAAAAAAAAATTGAGAATGTTTCTATTCTACTATGCATGGTATTTACATGAAAGAGACAACTAGTTGATTACACAAGAATCATTTCAGCTGCAATTTGCAACTTATCTTTGAGTTCCCTTTAAATGCTCATTTGGGCCTGAACTCATTTGAATATCAGAAGAAACAATTTGTTGTGGTATTTGGACAAATATTCTTTTTTGAGAAATGAAGGAAAAAAATTTAGGAGCCTTAAAGACTTGACATATAATGAATAACATATTGGCACCAGAGTATGAGTTTTTATTGTGCCACAGTTTATATGTCTATTTTTAGATATACTTAATTAAATAAGTCTTTTGAGACAGAAGACTGTTTCGTCAGCAATACCAATTTTCTGGGTTTATAATTTTTTAACAGTAGAAAAATTAAATGGTATCTTACCTGTTTAAAAGTAATGATAAAAGGCAGCCTTAGCTGACTCAAAAATTTCTTAAGCAAGGAGAACTAATTGGAACCTAAAGGTCATGAATAAATGCCGCAGTGATTGTACCCTACTAGTTCCTTCACAGCACTTTTCCTAATATATTGGAAAAACTTCCACTGAGGTTCTCACTGAGTTGCTGAGCACAATTCTGGTCTGTAAACATTCTGCACACAGTAATTTGCATTAGTTCCACATAATGTACAGCAGCATTAATTAAGTGGATAGCATCTGTACATCTGTTAGCTATTAGTCTTTAATTCATCAGATCTTTATCATTTACCTGAGCAGCCCATCAAGATCAGTGAAAGGAGACCTTGGCCCATGTCATCTATAAAACAGAACAGCCTGGAATATTTATTTCTCTTGTGTATGTCCAGCTGCTTTATATGAACAATGATCTCACAAGTTCTGGTAAAGGACTTGGAAGTTGCTCTTTTGTGTGAAGTAAACATTCAAAAATTATCTAGGTCTAATCTTTGCAACTGCTGTGAAACCACAGTAAATACCATTAAAGCCAGTCTAAATGCAGCTGGGATCTTTTTGATATGACTAACTGAACTACATTCCTGCAATTCCTTCAAGTTGCCTTCAAGTTTTCACCCAATTCAGAGCTGACAAAAACTACTAGAACAATACAACACATTTACATAATTCAGTTGATTGCTCTGCTTACTTTTCTCTGAAAAGTCATAGATTCAAGTTTTAAAAATCCTGTTGATACTGGTCAACATCATCCTTTATTACGTATTCATCTCAGAGGTAATGAAATTCAGTCAGAATAAAAAGACTTTTCCCTGATTTGAAAACACGCTAAAAAATATTGTTTTGCAAACAGAGCAAGAAACAAGGAAACAAATTGCAGTGTATATTGCATATACCAATTTCAAATCACCTCTCCACCTTCTAGATTTGACGGTAAAGCCCTTTGGTGAATTATCTCAAACAATGTCCATCTCAAAAGTGAGGGCATCACTTTTAAATATTTATGCCATTATTACTTTGGGATTAATTTTACTTATCCTCATGGAAAGACTCTTGGCTCTTGTTGGAATCTCACTGACCTGAAAAGTTTTCCTAAGATGTGCAAAATTCTCTTAGACTGGGGAAATTTCAGATTTGTCACTATATATCTTATTAAAACGAGTAATTGTTGTGAGAAAGGCTTTCAACAAAGAAAATGTATTTGATCAATGGACAAGAAGATAAATGATTAGCCATTCTTACTAATTTAGCAGAGCTAAATCCATGTTTGCACTGATCTATCAAGTAAGGAGCCATACATCTTTGGCATATCCCTTGGTTACAGACATGAAAACACATGCAAGTGTCACAATAACTCAGTTTCAGCACATTCCACTAATATATTGAAATTATGAAGAAATGGCTTATACACTACAGATTAACAACAAGACCTAAAAAAACTAGTAAGTCAAATAACCTAATTTCTTGGCCTCACATAATGGTATAAAAAAGAATAATTTTCACACCTGCTAATAATATTGCAGATACCTTCACAAGCAAGCCTGACTCTTCCCAGGAAAATGATGCTACCGATGACTTACCTACACAGGTAGGCTTTACTCAGCTACATATTGCTACACAGTTGATGGTACATAGTAACTGCATGCATATGAACAGCACATTTTAATTCATGTTGGGTGATTTCTTGCAGGGTTAGAGGAACTTCCTCAGGATTATATGTTTATTATAAATTGGGCTATAGCTCAAGTCCTGTTGTGTCACTGGCCTCTCTGGAAGGGATTGTGCAGTCTAAGGTGAAAACTCCATGAAAATTAGCTGGGTCTCACTGCAATTCCACCATATGATTAGATTAACAAACAAACAAACAAAAAACCACAAAACAAAACAAAACCCCAAACCCAAAAAAAACCAAAAAAGCACAACTAATTATCTCTTTTTCTGTTTGTATATGTTTCTGTTCTATACAGTTGGCAATTGTGGATGTCCAGTTAGGTGGACATTGCAGTAACACCTGCTACTTCACTGTGAAGCTGCTTGTCTGCGAGCCAGTGTACATCTTTGCCACTTTTGGCACAATTGGTACATGAACACATAGTCCTGTCTTTGAAGATACCTCATCAGATAGAAAAGAAAGTGGGAGGAACTAGGGAAATAAGGAAGAAGAGGGCATGGAAAGCTGACTATTACAAGCTACTGATAGAGAAGATAGGTTGCCGTTCTGAAAGGGAAAAGCAGTGGCCAGGATTGGAGAGTAATGAACAGAACTTTAAAAGCTCATATACCACCAGCTCATGCTTCAGTGATTTCTCCATAACAATGTATTCTGAACATTTTAAAGGCTGAAAGGACAGCTGGCAGTAAAGATGAGACACAGTCCACTTCAGAGAGAACTTGGCTGATTTTATACATTGGCTACTGTACAGTTGAAAAGCTGAGTTATTGTTAGCCCTGGCATCTGCAGTAGCTTTCAAAGGAAAGTGCAGGTTGATGCTTATGCCCTGTGGCAAAGTTTGACTTATTCCATCATAGTTTACAGGTCTGATCTTTGTTCTTGGGTTTCCTATGATTCATTTTAATTCTTTAGTTTTAATGTGGTATTGCAACTCTGATTCCAGTTACAATCAGGCTTAGGTATGTCTTTATTATTACTAGAAAATATCTCTGTTGTAATTTCTTATCTGCAGGGCTTCTGCACTCCTGACTCTCCTGAGGACAAATACATTTAGGACCTCTGCACAGATCCATCTGAAAAGATATCAAAGCATAGTATAGGACTAACACAAAGTCTAAGCTACACTGACCCCAGGCACAAGTAAATACAAATATGCCGCGTCTGGCTGCCAACTCTAAAATAGGTGGGTGACGTTTAATCAGTTTTCCTCAAAGTAAATCCAGACCACTCAGATAAAACTAAGAAACACACCAGATCACAGTAACAAACCCCTTGCTGAGGACGAGAAGTAGTACAGCAGAAAGAACTAAGATTTGACAATTAAACATTAATTAGATTTGACACTTAAGTTTGGAATCCTTAGAAAAGCATATGTGTGGCTATAGTCTCAATAGTGTAAATAATGCTATTCTTCAAGTGTTTTACTGGAGTTTCACTTATGGTTCAGCACCTCTGTTGTGTAAAGTTCCAAAGACACAGATAAAAAAGTGATTCCTGTGTCAAAGAGCAAGTAGTTAAGTGGTTGACAGAAAATAAATGCCTAAATGTTCACCATGGATGCACATGTCATTTAAATGTAAAAGTACTGACACAAGGGACAATACTGATTCCTATCACAGTGCTACTTCAGATTGACCTTGCACTAATTTTTAAACAGATCACAGTTAGTCTTTTCAAACAGTCATCATCACACAATTTACTTCAGCTTTGATTCTGAGTTTAATTCTGTATCACATTTTGCTGATAAGGTCTGGTCACAACCAAATTTCTGATGTGTAAAACTAAGACAATTCTGAATTTTTAGTGTATCCTCAAAACGCTTCCCAGAATTTATTGCATCATTTGAGTTTTTTTCCATTTGCTATTATTTTTAATTGTTTTGCATTCTTGAGAGTCAGCTGCAGTAACAAAACCCTTTGATGCTGATAGATGCTGTCATGGGTTCCTGTAGCTGAATTTTAGTAGAAGGAGGGGTTGCTTCCAGGATGGTTTCTGTTAGAAGCTGCTAGAAGTTTCTCCTGTCCTGTTGAGCTAATTAAAATCATAGTTACACCTCTGTGATACATATTCAAGAATTGGAGTGTTTGCGCAGTTGAAAATTCCAGCTTTGAGATAACAACGCAGACAGAGAGAGACCAAGGTCAGAAGAGCANAGGCTTTTTCCCCTGGTAGAAGTGTTGCCCGGCGGGTGGACTCATGATGGAGAACTTTGAGGACTGTCTCCCATGGGAGGGACCCCATGGGAGCAGGGGAAAGATTAAGAGCTGCGGCCCCCCTGCAGACTGTGGTGAAGCCCATGGTGGAGCAGGTTGTCCCCCTGCAGCCCATGGAGACCATCAGGGTGCAGAGACCCGACTGCACCCCATGGAGTGACCCACAGGACAAGAGCAATGGCAGCAACAACAACAACCACAACAACCACCTGTGAAACTCCCATTCCCTGCTCTCTCGAACTGCTGGAGGGAGGAGTGGGAGGAGTGTTCTTGGGACTGATTTATTTCTTACTTTTCGTTTTAGTGCTTTTAGTTTTAGTTCTTATCTTGTTAGTAATAAATTTAAGTATTTAGCTGCTCTGGGTTTGTTTTGCCATTATCTCTCAGCTGTTTTGGTTTTTTGGTTTGTTTTGTTTTTTTTTTTTTCCTTTTCTCCTTTTTCCCTTCCCCTCTGGGAAAGGGTGGAGGGGGGGAGCCTGGAGGTTTGGGTGGACACTGGGTGAAAACCACCACAGATGCTAAGCTCCTACTGATGTGAGCAGGAGATACATGGGATTAGAACTCCTCGGGTTTCACCCTACAGTCTTCATTGGGTTGACAAATATAGCCAAAGCCTGTGGGAGAAGGAACCTTTGCAAATCTCTGCAGTTTCAAACATTACAGCAATGACAGTCTTTAGCACTTAACAGAACTCACTTCTCTGAAGAAAATAAAAATTAAAATTATGGTTTTGTTATATGCTGCATGGAGCTCAAATAAATTCCTTGGTAGTATAAACATAAACTGCTAATACCAGCCTACAATGTTAAGAGAAATTATCTTTATACCATCAATCATCAGAGAATTTTTCGCAAAATCTAACATAAAAGATGTGTAAACTGTACCTTCTATAGTTGTTCTCTAAAGAATTTAGCATATTTTTTTTTATCTTGCAGATTTCTTGGAGCCAAAATGAAATTTATTGAAACATAAACCCCATTTGCTTTTAAAGAAAGAAAAAGAATGTTGTGTTTATTTATTTATTAAAAATAATAATATAATTTTGAGGAATAAATGCAGTAACTCTGACAATAACATACAGTATCCTCTCTTGCTTGATCTGACACTGAAATGTCTTGGTTCTGCTCTTGTATGAAGCTGTAATTTTATAATTTATTATATTTTTTTTCATGTTCTTGTTCTTAGAGAAGAAAAAGTTATAATGACTAATAAAACTACCACCTCAACTGGGAGGTTGAGGTTGTAGATACTATTTTCTGAAGGCAATTTTTGATGGAGGTGGCTGTGACCAGATGTTTGGAAGATGACATCATATTCTAGGATGCTGCATAATGATGCTTGAGTTTCTTGAGTTTTGACTAGATACCATATTATGAAGCACCGCTAAAAAGATGTTCACTTCCTTTCATAGGCCTAAGCTTCAAATGTGCTCTGTTCTTGATGATTTTCTGGTTACATAAAAGTCCTCAAACAAACACTTAAACTGTCCTTTAAAGCATATTTAGTGCTATATCACCTGCTAAACCAGTTCATTTTATAATAATAGGTTCTATAAGGATCATATTGGCATATTAATGTTGAAGTCCTCCCCTTTTAGCATCTAAATAGAAAAGTTTATATAAAAATATTATAATGGAAGTAAGAATATAGAAGCAGCTGTTCACTAGTCAGATCCCAGTGGTGCAACTTGTCCTCTGCTAAGTTTTCCAAAGTTTATCTCCTCTAGTTTTGGAAGTCCTAGGTGACTATTCCTTCAGGAGACTTTTCTGCAAACTGAAATACCAGACAGCAGGGAGTATTTCCCTGATTTCAGTCTCACATATGCTTTTATAAATTTCATCTTTTCACGCATCACTATAGCCCATGGTACCAATCTTGCCTAGATGCATATGAAATTCAAATATTTGTAAGCTGAAGTTAAAACTATTACAAAAGCATTCATATAATCTTTCTTCATGCGTAAGTTCCTACAGCTTCTACAAATTTAACTGCTTTCTTTTGATAGCCTGCATTCAAAAAGTTTGTGTTCTATTCTGGTAATCTGAAGTCAAGAAATATTCTCAAAAATAGTGACACCAGATGCATACATGAGGAGCTATTACTTTCTTAGCTGTTTAAAATCTTCATTGACACAAACTGAAACAGCACTTTTTGTCCTCTCCAGTACACTGAAGATTTATTTATTGTCCAACATCACCCCGGTTTGTTTTGTTGTTGCTGGGTTTTAGACTATTCCCCACTGTCACTAATTGCAGAAAGGCAGCTGGATAGGAATGAAAACACATAAAACTGCAACAACTTTCCCTCTGTTATTAAATCTGAAGGGTGCTACTAAAGCTGAAAAAATCAATAATACCACTCTGGGACTCTGTGCAAATAGAGTACCAAAAAATGCATTATTTCAGTGCATTTCCATAGCTGTTTCTATCACCAGTGCCTGAGCAAGCCCGAACTAAACAACTGCTGCCTTTCCCAAGATGTATGCAGGCACATAACAGCAGATATGCCAACTGTTCTTTCTCCAAATGTCACCTTTTTACTACTGCCATGGTACAGTGACTGTTGGCAATGCAGCAGAACAGAATTTGCACTCTATGCTGGTTGGAGTAACTTGGCCTGATACGCACTGCAAACCGTAATTGAAAATGAGTATCTTACATCCTGATTTTCACATTATCTACCACCCAGCATTGAATAGAGTGATGTTTCTCTTCAATCTTATGTGGCTGCTTGCAAGAGACTATTTTTATGACTCAGGATCGCCAATGTAAAAAAAGATTATTGGCTCAGATCTATTGTACTTATGTTAGAATTAGTCATCAACAAACCATGCAGGCAGAAATGAAGATACAGAATCATTTATCCAGAAAACTAGCTTTGCATCTGATCATCCAAGTGTTTTATAGGGCTATGCAGAATACGGTATTTAGCTATGAACAGAAGTCAAATTGGACAGTCTACTTATGCTTTTTGCCCTAAAGAATCACACTGAGGCATGGCCTGTATAACAAAAGAATGTTAATTTTAATGTGAAGCATCTTTAGAAAGAGCAACATAAAATAATCAGTGGTACACACTGAAATTGTGTCGCTTCATCAACACGAGACAGCACCAAGAAACTACAAGATGCAAAGATCAAAGATAGGAAGAGAAATTACATGAGATAAAGGAAACTATAAAAGTATTTTCAAAATAGCTCATATATATTGAACTTAGGAAAACTGCATTTTCTGAATGAACTCTTTAATTCTCATTAATAGAATAAACCAATTTAAAACCCAGCAGTTAGAGTTGGTTAACCATAACTTTCATTTACCAGCATTGTAATGACTTCATTAACAGAAGAGTGACAAAAGCAGCTAAGTTTCTGGTTTTGACAACATACTGGACTTTAAACCTCACTTTTGGTCATCCAGAAACAAGCTATGCATTTTCCTGAATTCACTGAATAGACTGTAGTGAAACAATTTGGTATGGCATGACTGCATAGTGAAAGGATATCCCCTTTCTTCAAACATGCTTAGTAGCTAGGGACCCTTCCCAGGACACTGAGGACCACTTTCAGTGCTCCATAAACTGTCACTGAACTATCTGTGAATTGACACTGATCACCTTTCACAGGAGTTACTTTCGAGCAGGAGAAGCTCTGAATCTAGTATTTAATTTAATTTACCTGGATTTGATCCTAACACATCAAAGAAGAGATTGAAGAAAAGAAGGAGACCAACACACTTTTCAGTGTAACTGTTACACTCAGATTGTCTTACTTTTCCATGTAATGTGCTGGCTCAGAATAACGGAGAGAACAGAGCCCAAGTTTCTGTGCTACAACCAGCAGAAACTCAGAAAACAGACTGGTCATAATATTGATTCCTTGTGCCTCCTGTTTGGCAAGGATGCATAGGAAAAGTCCATAGTTTCCATTATTTTGGTTTTCTTCATAATATGATCCACTGAAATGGAACAAATTGACCCAATTAAGCCAACATCTAATTCATTCTCAAATA
The DNA here is from genome assembly GCA_013399695.1 of Formicarius rufipectus. Taxonomy (NCBI): domain Eukaryota; kingdom Metazoa; phylum Chordata; class Aves; order Passeriformes; family Formicariidae; genus Formicarius; species Formicarius rufipectus. The sequence continues at coordinate 1,652,795 of VXAU01000081.1, read as the reverse complement.
CTATTTTTTCCATTTTTTTCATTTATCTATTGAGACAAAAATTATTTTCTTGTACTTCTTTAGTAATGACTACTGTAGATGAGTCAGATCTATTATAACATAATTTGCTAATTAATACAAAAATTTCTAATAAAAGTGACTAATCTCATCAAGATTTTAGTATCTCTTTGAAAGCAGCATTTTTAATGTACTGATTGTTCTCCAAAACAATAACATTTCCTCTTTACAAGTCAGAAGGCAGGGTTTGTAGTTAAGCAACTATTCACTGTATGAAAAGGGAAGGAAGGCAAGGGAAGGCAAGGCAAGGCAAAGGCAAGGCAAGGGAAAGGCGAGGCAAAGGCAAGACAGAGGAAAGGCAAGGCAAGGCAAAGTAGGGCAGGGTAAGGGAAAGGATCATGACAACCCTGAGAGCATGGTTTTATTCAAGTGAACAAGCCCTAAGTTAAGCTTTTATACAGATGTTTGGAAAAGAGCCTTTAAAAACTCATTTTCATTAGCCATTATATTTATGACTGCTTATATAGAAGAATATTTCTAGGATTGCTTATCTTTTCAAACAACTTCATTCCAAATTATAGAACTAGATGTTTTCCTTGTGGAGACAAAAGACTATTTCCTTTGCAGAGGAAGTTCCTAATCTAGTATAGAAAGTGCCTGCAAAAATACCCCTTGTGAATACAGCTATCTAAGTCAAAGAGGTTCAATTTCTTCCTGTACTGAGCTAAGGAATTGGAGACTTTTAAAAAAATAACCTGTATAGAAATATAACCTAATAATACATAAAAAAAAAGAACATACACACAAGGAACAAATCCTGATATTTCCCGTCAGTACAGGAAACTTAAACCAAGAGAACTGTTAGTTATAATGCCCACCACTGCTTTGATCTGACTCCCTGCATGACCCCATGAGTTAGCACTGAGAACGTGGCTGCAATGAATAGCTGCTGCCTGGGACAGAGGGCAGGAGGTAGAAAAGGACTTCCCTTTTTGGAAGCAGCCCATACTTATGCTAGACATTAACTACTGGGTAACCACAAGCTTATTTATAAAATGGACACAATTAGTCCACAAAATCCTTCTGGACCTGACCTGACCACGCCTGTGTACAGCACAGATCATTGCCTGTGTTCACTAAAAACACATGTGACCTTACAAGATTACTGGAGAAAGAATAAAAGTTTAATGCAATGAGCCAGTTAGGAGAAAAAAAAAATAAATTAGCACTTACAGTGATATTAAAACTGCAAGTGACAATGACAAGGAATTCAAACTGTGGCTAATGTCTTTCAAAGCTTTTTTTTCTGTTGCTCTGATAAAAGGCACTGTATTATCAGGTTATCCCATATTATTGAAACTTCTGAAAATAATAGCAGAAGCTGTAATTGAAGAATTCTTTGCTTTACTAAAGGAGTAAAAAGGAAAGATATTTGTGAAGCTGCCTCTTTGTTATTAAATCTATTTTACTCTTCTTTCTTGAAAATATATTTTCCTGACAAGCACAACAGAAAGATGACTGCAATGCTTTGGGCACCTCTAGACAAACAAAGTCGAAACTGACCATTGAAAAAAATATTAAAAAAGAATCCTTAAGAAAATATTGAAAAGGAGAATGAGACTTGTTTGGTTTTGTTTGCTTTTCCTTATCCCAGAAATGATGCAGAAGCACAAACTAAGATATTAAAAAGCTGAAGCCTTCAATATGGTAGAATTAATTTGATAAAATGAGCCTTTTTTTTCCCCTCTAAATTCCACAAATTCTGCAGGAACATGAACACTTGAGTTTGCATAGCATATATTGTAACTGTACTCAGTGAAATACACTTGACTATAAAGTTACCCACATATGTAATAAGGGGGATATTCCAGGGAAATTCATTAGCAATAGCTACAGTGGCAAATAAAATGACATGGTTACCTCCACACAGGGCAGTGGAACCCCACTGAGAGACCCTCAGGTCAGCACCCAGAGATTCATCCTGATCCCAGCTATTCCCTGTGCTTGTCTCTGAACTGTGTTGTGCTTCAGGCTGGCTTGGCCTTAGAAAGACAACTCGGTGTGCCTTCCCAAGTATTCACCAGCAGACAACACCGAACTATCAGGCCAGTAGCTGGGATTGTGGTAATGACTGTAGAGACCCTGCCTAGCAAACTGTAGTCCATACGTGTTTGAGCTATTCCATCATTCGTATATGCACATGTTTATGCACATCTTATAAAGAAACTGAAAACAACCTGTTGAGATTATATTAGGATAGAAATTCCCACTGAAATTAATTTGAGAAGACCATTTTATTCTGAGTTACTGTTACTGAATTGCTAAATTTGCCCTTTGAAAATATTTAACAGCCTCTTGTTTGGGTAATACTCTTGGTCACATGGTGTGACTCTTGGGGATGGTCCTGTGCAAGGCTAAGGGTTGGACTCAATGATCCTTGTGAGTCAATTTCAACTCAGCATATTCTGAGATTCTGTTTAATTAAAAATTAAAAACAATAACAAAAATGTCACAGTGTGTAACTTATGTTCACTTTAACTCTTCATTTTCTCGACAGCTTAAATTATTTCAGTTAAACTTACTTCAGAGTGAGAGGAAAAAACCCCTTTGAAATCAGTAACTATCATTTGCTTCTTCTTTAGACATGTATTTCCCCTTCTTATCAAAACACTTTTGTCAATGATGAGTATACCCTGTCCTACTTATTTGCCAGGTAAGCCTTACTTACATAAATTCAGTTTCATGCTACTTGAGGAGTAAAAAAGTTGAAAACAATAAATGGAAATATATGATGGAAAAATCCTCTAATGTGAAGATGATAAATCCGATACACTGACATTTCCATAATCAAAAGTGTATGATAAGACATTTCTGTGGGATCAATCAAAGTTTTAGTATGTGATTTTTGCAAACCTATTCTGAAACTTCTTTGCAGTTAGCACCAGAAATGTTAAAATACATACTGAAGCTTTACATGTCTAGCCCAGAACTACAAAGTATTGAAAAAAATATTTTTCCTTATTTAATTGTGAATGTTCATAGCATTTTAGTTAGTACCAATAAGAAAATAACTCATCACAACAATAATCAGCTAAATAAAAAGAACTTTACTCCAGCAACATGCTAAAAATATACTGTGAAAAAGTATTATTAGAAATACCTTGCCTGGTGAGAAAGATGTAAAAAACCTACAGCAACAATAAGGTGATGGCAATGAAAAGAGGAGGCTCTCTTGCTTTAATGACATACTGTGGATTGACTCCTGAAAGCCCAAGTTAATATTTACTGACTCTAAGCACATTCACTAGCTTCAGATTTCTTTTCTTTTAGTGGGGCCACTGCTCCTGTTGTTTGAAGGCAGAGCAAAGCTGTGAATAATGCCTAAGAGCAAAACTAAACCACAAGTAAATGACTTTTTTAATGTGAGACCTTCAACCTCAATTCCAGCTCCCCAGAGGCCATCTTTGACTCCTTCTCATGTAATACTCTCACAGGCATCAACTGGGGATAAAGATTCTTCCACAAAGAAACTGATGAAGAAGCTGCTGCAGAGAAAGGTGAGCTTACAAGTCTCTCTTGACATTGGTGAAGGAAGTTAGGGCAGTGCCATTCAGAAAGGCCCATTTAAATAAATGTGCTGTAGGAGCATAACAGTGACAAAGATAGCAAAGGGGAACTACACAGCTATTACACCAGTCAGTGAAGGCTACTGTTCAGCAAAAGTAGTGCTCAAAACTAATTAATTTTGGGTGTTATGCAACACTTGCTGGACTGCTGGAAATGCATTTGTTACTGTTTTGTGTTACTGGACCCTTCTAAAGACTTGAGACTCAGAAAAAAAATATTGGAAAAGAGCCGTTTTACATGCATAAATTACTGTTTCTCTCTGTCTCATAAGGGAGGCTGGGGGCAAAGGAAAAAAAATCATCTTTTTTACTGTCTTAGTGACTGATAAAAGCAGCACAAGCATTAAGGTTGCCAGGGGTTATGAAGGAATGTCCCAGGGAAAGAATGAAATTAACCACTTCCCTGGTAGGAGCCGAATTTTTAGTAACATTTGGTTCCTTTTCTCTAGAAAGATTTCTGATCTTTTAATGTGTATTTTGTTAGAATTGAAACTTGTTTGACATACATTCTAATATTTTCATAATAACCTAAAGGTTTTGCATGACTTTACAATACATATAGCAATTTTTCAAGTAAAGGGTTTATATTTAATACAACAATACTTTCCTCCATCCCCATAACTTCTCAAAAGTTAGAACTGAACATTTCAATTTCACAGCTAAATAAGAACTTTTAAACTTATGTTTATTGATATGGCATATATTTCATTCTTTTTTTTTTTTAATGTCAGTTTACATCCTTCTGTCTGTGATGTTGACTGTGTATCTCAGCATTTTTATGTTCAAGAGACCTCCTCATTTGTGGCTTTTGAAAAGTAATCCCTTGCTGTTTTTTGGCTCTGACTAATAATAGGTGGTTTCACCTTTTGGTCATGAAACAGTCAACAAGGCATCTGAGATGAGTTTATTTAATGACTATATGAATACAAGCAGTCTGGAGGAGAAAAGACACCACAGAAAGCACCATGCCTTAACAGTACCACCTACGGAAACTTTCTGCTGTGCCTTTTGCAACCGGACTTGCCTATCTCGCATTGGCCTTATCAGCCATCAGGATGCTTGCAGCAAGCGTGGGTAAAACCCTCCCAAATCTTCATTCACGAAGTCTAGCCATGATGATGATATGAATATAGAAAATAAAAATTCAAAAAATTGCTAGGAATAAGATGTCCTGTTAGAACAGTGATTAGATATTTGTTGGTTCACCTTCAGTTATGGAAGATAACTGAATGGATGCAACTTTCATAATTTACCTAGACTTATAGCAGATCTCAGCATAACATGAACGTCTTCATGCATAACATTCATTTATCAGAGCAAAAACACTATCAAATAAAAGACACACTATAAAGCTGTAATTTTAAGTGCAACTGTTTAACAAAATGTTTGTATTCTAAAAGTGTGTAGCAGTCTTACATAATTTAAGTTTCCCAATGAAAGCTATTTTTCTGCTACTAATTAAAACATAGCATTATTTAAAGTCACGGAACTTCATTTACTGGAATATAATAGAAAACTCTTACCTAAAACAATGTCATTTATTATAAATATTATTAATTACTCCATTAAATGTTTCATGTTTCATTATTTATTACCTTCATTAAATTCACCAACTATTGCCATAAGGGAAGGATATAAGAAAAAGTATACCATATTTATCCCACTGTCTTACCTAGTAAATGAAGCTGAAAAATGTTTGTGTGCGAATTAAGACAGACTCTTGTTCTTACCAGCTGTAAAACAAGCCTGCCTTTCACATCTGCCTCTTCTCAATAAAAAAAAGTCTTATATCCTCTAATAGAAGTTGTTTGTATACACTTCATTTCATTAAAAAAAGCCAAAAATCTTCTTCAAGTTGGAAAGGTAATATATGTCTTTCATTCTCTAGCAGCACAAAACACCTATTGAAAGATGATAATTTAAGTGGTTTGACATTAAGTTTATCAATGAAATTAAAAAATCGAACTATATTTTCCCATTTAAAAACCCCCAAAACTTGAAATACTTGATTTGTTCCTCATGAATCAGAGAATCACTGCATCATAAGGAGCACTTCTGTAGAGAGACCTTTTGTGTTTGTAAGAAATTGTCTCTGTACAAATTTATCTTAGTTCAGGAACTGCTACATAGTCCAAGATGACATTAAATATAGTCTAGCATATGGAAAGTTCTTATGCTGTTATTATGCATTTGTGATCATACTGATTTGGTATAATATTTTATTTGAAATAAGATCAATAAAAAGATCCTTGTTATCCTTGCTAGGTTCTTGATATCATTTTATAATTATTTTTCTTTCCTAATCTATCCCGTGGACCTAAAATCTAGAAAGACTTTCACTCACCTGTGAGTGAAGCCAAAGTTCACATTGAGCTGTACAAGATAAAATGAATCCTAGACTAAAATATCTGTCTCATAATTACAGAATACATGAAAGTTATATCTGGTTCTTCAGGAAATAGTAAATTTGACACAACACTAATTCTAGAGATAAGTTAGATTGCTAACAAAAGTATGAAGAGTTTGTCTGAAATTACTACTGTCTTTTAAATAGTGCTCATATTTAAAGTCATGATGTGAGGAAAAATGCAGAAGGCAAAGGAAACACTGCTGTAAGAACAGTCATCAAAAAGCAGTTACTTCCATATGTCATTACACAGCTAACAGCTGTGTTGATGAAATCACAACTCCTTTCTGTGACATCCATATGGAATGCAGAGCTTTGACATTACTCTTCAGTAAAAGCCATGGTTTGATTTTCTGTATGTATTAGGCAGTTGTCAATTCTATTTGATATTTTATTCCAAAATAAAAATGTTACAGGGCATATATATACACAAGAAATTCAGTTACATTTGGTGTGAAATATATTGTGGTGGGCTTTGTTCCTGATGTACAGAAAATTGTCTGAGTCATGAAAATCATGAAGTGATTCAAACTGGAAAGGCCATGAGCAGGTTCTCATCCATCCTCCTGCTCAAAGTGGGATTGGTTATGAAATCAGATTAGGCTGCTCAGATCTTTTTCAGTCAGGTCTCAAAGAACTCCAAGAATGGAGATTCCAGAGCTCCTGCAGACAATCTTCTCCAGTGCTTGCCTGTCCCAAGGATGGCTTCATATAGAAGTTCTCAGCAGAAATTAACTGTCTCAAATTTCCACAAACTGACCTGAATTTTCTACTAATTAACTATCTGGCATGTTCGAAGTTTTATTGCTATTGTACCCTCATTGGGGCTTTGTCTTTTGAGTGCAACATCATGACAACTTTAGAAGTATATTGAGAAAGTAGTTCTGCATCTTTTATACTTCTCATAGATTTTATAATCTTTTAATCCTTTAAAGAACTCCACTTTGTGATTGTTCAAGTGTGGAAAGGGCCCTTTTGCATCACAAGACAAGGAATCTGAAATTATGAAGGTACTCATTGCACAAGGCATTTCATTTCATCTAAACTACACACATTTTCAAAACTCAATAGCTCAGCCATTGCTACTGAGAGACACTAGCAGCATATCCTTTCCTCACAACGTGAGTGAGGAAATGCCCTTGCTGATCAGCCATGAAGATAACCCAGATGTTATGATATAGTCAATTCTTATAATCAAGATGTATAAATGAAATTATATGCAAGCCATACTAGACAGCCATAATAATTGTTTCTGACTTAATTAAGCTATAGATCATCATATGACATAGCCAGTATAAACAATAAGTGGAAAAGAAGTCAGAGATGATACTTCCTCCCCATGAATGCCTACTGCATTTTGAAATACTAAGAAAAGTCAGGAGGAAAAACCAGGGAAGACTAAGGAAAAGGTACAGATCATTTTAATATAGGGTTTAAATATGGGACATAATGTGCATCAAAACAGAATCACACAGAGAACAAGTAGTTGCATATAAGAATAATTAATTGAAAATATTGTATTTGTGCCTATCTTTATTAGCTACTTCTTGCTGCCATTTATATGAAAACAAGATAAATAAAACACCCTTTATATTCAAGGTGAAGTGTTTATTTGATATCATAAAATGGTATAGGGAACAAGTAGATACTAAAAAATAGTACACAAACTGAAACAGGTTGTGCTTATTATGTGGCCTATTATTTTTCCTTAATTGCCCCACCTGATGCTACAAAAGTGAGATTACTAGAATTTCCTCTTTAAATTAAATTAAGCTAATGACGGCAACTGGAAGAATCTGGCAGTAGTTCTACATATGAATGTACAAACAGCAAATGCAACAGGATTTTAAAAAGTAGGTTATAGTTTCTATTTTATGATATAAATATATAGATCACCTGAACAATAAATGTGCTTGTCAGGGCTCAAGGTGCACAAATAGTCGGGGTTACCTGTGTGGACTCTCAGTGCTGGCAGGGACTGCTGGGCAGACCCCAGGCCATGGCTGGCTGAGGCTTGTTGGTAGACCCTGTTACCAGCTCTGTCTGTTGCGTTTGCATCCTGCACGGGGCTGTGCTCACTGGTAAGGGTCACCAGCCTGTGCTGGGGTCACCTCTGGCTCCTGGCTTGTCCCTGTCCATGGAGCTGTGCTGTTCTTGCTTCTCCTTGCCAAAAGTGCAGGTCTAAAATGAGCAAGTACTGCCAGGAGGACTGGTGTCCTTCCAGGTCACAGGAGGGCAGGGTGGAGAAGCCAGACCACTGGTTAATGAGCCAGGGTGACTTTTCTGTCTCTCATCCTAAGCAGCTCTGTTGTCAGCAGTATTAGAATGATTTTTAAAAACAAATAGTTTGGGTTCACAAACTGCTCAGAGCATCTTCTAAGAACTACTTTTTTTAAATAAAGCTTGCAACGACGCAATGAGGCTTTTCATCAGTGAAAACATTGATGGTACAAAAACCTAAAAAAACTAACCACAAAAAATATCTGTTTATGAAACACCTGGATGGTGGAGTGTTTGTCATTCCACAGCTCCACTCAGCTTCACTTTAAACACCTAGGGAAGATTGAATTCCCTGATAACAGAGCATTCAAACCTTGACTACATAGCTCTTTCATAAGATCTACCACTTTTGCTCTTTCAGTGTCACATAGCAGTTGGAAGTTTAGTGCTGAGAGGTCACAAGATGTTTTGTCATGCACCTCGTCTGGCTTTGGGGAGACGCCACTGGCAGGTAGGAATGCTGAGAGCCGGTCTATGCAAGCATTCCCTTCATCGCTGGCATTGCTGGAGCAGCACCCTGTGAGAGCAGCGAGTGTTACAAAGACTATAAATATGGCAAGTATTCGGGCAGTAAGACAGGCTTTTGAGGTTGCTTCAAGATTTGGATGATAATTTAAATGTTACTGGAAAAGCTTGAAAATTAAAGCAACAGCTGCTTTTTCATTGTAGAATAAAGGAATGGAAGACAACATTAATTTTGTCTTTCGTTTCAGAGTGCCTGCTGATTGAATGGCAAAACTGATACTGTTAAAGCATACACATGTGAATAGAAATTTTCTGCATTGATGCTCCGTCTTGCTGCTTTGTCAGTAACACCTGTCTCTTTTCAGTCCTAGTGTAAATGGCAGTAACTACATGGCACACAAGTCCTATGTGAAGGCATATGAACTCTGAGAGTTATCATGGCATTTTGCCTAAGACTTTGTTTCACTCTCTTGCAGGATTAGCTTCCTGGAGCCAGTTTACTTAGTTTTAGTAGTCTCAGTACCTGAACTCAGGTTGCTCAGAGATAGCTTGTCATACTGCTTTATGTAAGAAATATCGTTACTGTCTGTCAGCCACTAGAAAGCAAGATCCTTGCCAAGTGTTTTAATGTACACTTAAAAATCAAGTAATTTCTAAACGAAAATGTTCAAAGTACATGTAATTGAAATATCCTAAGAATTTTTTTTTTTTACATGGCAAACACAACTGGAGGTTTCTAATGTTTACACTATTTTATTTCCTCTTCTTCAGTATGGTGCATATTATTCCACTGAATAGATTACATTCAGGGTGCTGAATGGATACCCTGATGACTGTATTTTAGAAGCCTTTCAACTATGTTTTATATAGTAAAGAAAACAATACACATAGAGTGTTAAATCATTGTATAAAAGCACCTATAAAACTGACTGCTGGGTTTTTAAATGGCACTTAAATCCTGATTTATTTCCCTGAATGCATCATTTCTGAGAAGCAGACAGAGATAGGTGTCTGGCTACAATTGTAGTTGTTTACCTACACAAATTTGCCTTTCGCTCGCTCGCTGAAGTCCAAGTTTCAATATTCAAACATCACATGGTAGTCACAAAACCTTTGTATATACGATTGCTCCTGTTGGATAACAGGGCTAGCATAGAGATCTATGAAAATGCAAAAGTTAAGAAATATTCTCTCATAGCAGCTGAAAATAACATTCTACTCATGCTGAGATAGAGCTGAGAGTGTATTTCTCAAATGTAAACATAAAAAAGATGTAGTAATTGTCCCAAACGAAGTCATAAGATGGCAGGAAATTCAAAGATGAGATCATACCTAGAGAAAACCCCAAAGCTTTCAGCTAGCCATGGTCTATTTCTTTTCTCTAAATCCTGTTGATCAATTCTGTATTTGGATTTGTGTTTTTTTAAACCATTTAGTTTGAAGTGGTCAAAACTTGTTTTAGTGTAACTAGGTGCTTATGCCTTTAAAAACTTTGTCCATATCTGCATGTTTAATAGTATGTAATTTTTCAAGACTTTTTTTATCTGTTTATCCTGTATATTGTAAAATTACTTGGCTTACAGTGAAGACTTCCTGCTCAGTATGAGCTGTGGACTTACAGTAAGTTACTATTTAAGATATGAAGATAATTACTGAGGGGATCAAAAACCAGAGGGGGCAAAGACAAATGTCAAGAGAAGAAAAGACAAAAAGTTAAAACGATGAATTTAAAAGAAAAATATGGACATACATTTATATTTAATGCATTCATATTGAAAAGCTATAGTCTGTTATGTATAAAAATTCATATCAAAATTACATCCTTTTTTTTTTTTTTTCCGTTTGAGCAATCTACACTGGTAATTAGTACTTGCTGCTGAGCTCTGGTCTTATGGGTGGATCTTGGACTTTATACATGGAATGCATTTCTCTGATACCACACATGGAGTGCCATTATTGCAAATACGCAGGAGCTCACAAGTGTTTGATTCGTGAACACAGTTTAGTTTGTGATCTCACCATCTGTAGTTCAAAGCTAATACTTTTTTATTTTGAAGCTCATTATGCATAATGGAACTGAGTATCAGTGTGTCATTATGATGTAACTGCTATGAGCTTAATACTAGAAATAATTGAAAGCTGTGTTGCTTTCCTGACAGACTTGTCTTCAAATCTCTCCAGTCTAAAGTTGAGAAACAAGATCTCACAGAAAGTTATAACAAGCCTTCTATGCTGTGTTTTCATGCTGACTCCATTTGAGCTCTGGTCCTTTTTTCCCCTTCATCTACTGTACTCTCTTGTTTCTATGCATCCTTGTCTGCTACACAGCTGATTCAGACTTGTCCTTGCTCCCTTGTAAATGAATAACAAAACTTCACTCGAAGCTCAGGACATTTTCTTGCTGATAATGTTTTTAGTCTTTTTAGTGTAGGTTTATTAAAATAACAAAATAAGTTTTAGTGTGCTTCAGAACAGATAGACATAGTTCTTAAACATGAGAAATTCTCTGCTTACCACACAGTATACTTTCTTAATACAGAGTAGACTACAAAATTATGCCTGTGGACCAGGTCAATTAATTTAAGCTGAGAGATCAGATATACTCTTTAAAGATTTTCTTTTCCAGTGTACCTAACAAGAGTTATTTGGAAAGATGAACTGAACTCCCACCTGTTATGAAGTATTTTGACTGAAATCTCTGTCCTGGTTTATGTAAAGCAAATATAACACTATTCCTAGCTTCAGTAGCACAGTATTAGTTGTCTGTTCTTTGGATGTCATTTTGTCAAAGGTCTTAAACTGAGAAAGTCATCTGGTGTTCTAAACAGCAATGTTGAAAGAACGTGAATTTAAAAAAAAGCCAACCAACCAATTAAAAAAAAAAAAAAAAACAAACAACAAAATAATCACATCTATGGGTCTTTTCCCCTTCACTCAACTGAACATAAAAGCATAGAGGCCTAGTGCTGAGGCTACTGGCAAATATCTAGATAATCAGTTGTCAAGAAGAGCTCTGCCACACATTTGCTATTCTGACAACCCAGAAGGAAAATTGCTTAGCCCACAATTTTCAAAAAATTTGACAGAGCTTTTGTACTTCAGTACACAAGAAAGCAACAAATTCCGGTGCTGTACTGAATATACTGTGCCTGACCATAATCCTACTAATGGAGTCAGCAAACATGAGGATTGCTGACAGAGAACAATGGAAAGATTCTTTTTTCCTAGGCATTAATAAAGTCAGAATGTAGTTTTCAAACCTGCAATACAATGCCTTAAAGGTTATGACTAGACTTAAATGTAAGTAGAGCTTCCACTGATAACAGACACTGCATGTGTTATTTCAGTGTGCTTCTGCATTGAGGCACTAGTAAATATTGATGTAGAGGGCCACTGATGTATAGCAGCCAGTAAACAAAATACCAGGAAAGGAAAACATGAATGCTGCATAACATACATCACTGATCTGATCTTTGCCAAAAGAGTCAGAATGATTCCATCACAGGTAAGCCTTCAACAGCTTTCCATTTCTAACAATGCATTCATGGCTTGGATTTCTGTACACATGCTTGAGATAAAGGATGGTGGACAGACTCACAGAATCAGTAAATCAAGTCCCCAGGAGATAAAAGAGTTTGAGATCCTCTCCACAACACCTGATTCTGTCACAGCCATGAGCTTCATAAAGCCACAGATGTCTGCACCTGTCCAAAGCTTGACAAAGTGCTTCAACAAAACAGACCTCGAGGACTTGGAAACTCTGTTTCCATGAATTTGGGGAGAATTTTTTTCATCTGAAAAAAAAAATGGTGGTGGACAAAACTCATCTGGCCTGAATATAAGGCATAAAAGAATATAGTCCCATGTTTATGAAACAGATCAGGCTCCCAGAAGCAACATATAAGAAACTAGTTAAAAGAAAAAAATTTCGTTAGGAAATCACAAAGAAGCTACAATAAGTAAGGAACATGATTTTCAGTGACTGAGAAACCAAAAAGAGAAACATGGCCTATCTCATAGTCCCACATTTTAAACTATGCATGCTATGGTTATAGTAATAAACAACAGAGAGGGTGTCTGTACATAGGAAAACAAAGAACAGCTCTTTTCTAGGAACTGTCTGTAGGAAGAACATACAATTTAGTCAACAAGAGAGATGCAATAACTTCTTGTATTCTTTCCAATGACTATAATTTAGTATTTAGCAGAAGGAATTGTTTTCTTCTTTTCTTGTGCTTTTTCTCTTCTGTGTATGCTCCTACTTTTTCTGGTGCAGCATGGATTTTTTTGAGTCTTTGCACCTGGTCTGACAAACAGTAACCCCACTATTTTAACGTGCTCTAACCTGCAGCACTTTTCTTTTTTTCTTTTTTTTTTTTTTTCAGACAGCTGTAATTGCTGTGCTTTCTGACCAAGAAGGCAAGCTTCTGACCTCTGCCAAAAAATGCGTATAGGTGATCAGACAGCATATAACACTCCAAGCAACAATTTCTTCTACTGTCTGTGATGAAAAACTGTACAGCAATCCTAGTCCAGCAATGCTGTCCTGAAATTTTTGCACCTGTAACTCCCTCAGTTACTCCAACTACTTTGAGAAGACAAGTGTTATTAAGTCTTTACAGTCATCACATATTTGCAGTATAAATTAATCCCGTTCCCATACAGATTTATCCCAAAAGGGATCTTCACAAGATTTTGTAAAATGTTAAGAATCAAGCTATTTGAGATTGGCATAAAGGGAAAATTCCATAGACAGATTCCTCAAGGGAAACAGTAATTAATGAATGGAGAATGAGAGGAGCTTCATCAGGCAACCATGTTAACCCATACCTGACTGATCATGTAAACAGAGGAAATGTATCATGTGCAGAAGACTGATGTAGGGTCGTAAATGTGGGGGTAAATATTTCAGGGTTTGACTTTTAGGAATTATAATTAAAAACAAACAAACAAAACAATCAAAAGTTCCTGCTGTTTTCTTGGAGTAAACACTGTGCTTGATCCATTATTCAAGTATACTTTTCTACAATAAGACGATTCTAACACTTTGTAAAAAGAGCTCATGGTGTCTAAACTTCTATCTATGAGTTTGAAAGTCTTACAACTCACGTTTTTGGAGATGAAAACGTTCAAATTTTGAATCAAATTATCCTCAAAAGAAATACAGAAACTTCAGAACTTCAAGTTTGTGAACACACCATTGCTCTGGCAGGATCAAGTCTACAGAGGTATATTTGGTCATTCTTTGCCTGAATGGACAATTATTATGCTTAATTAACATATCATGAAATATTCATTTTAAGTACGAAGTTATGGTTACTAAAGATATCCTATGTTTTCCAGATGTAAAAGAGGACTCATGCACTGAGGGAAAGTAATGGAGGGACAAGAGCTGGGAAGGATGTTTGATGGCAGCCGACTTGGTTGATACTGGACTACAAATACCCTCCTATAAGGACTCCTTCTGTTTGTTTCCTCTATTCTACCATGCTCCTCTGTAACTGTAAGCTTCTTCTGGTCTACTGTTCTTCTCTTACTGAAGCATGAGGTAGCACTGAAAGCATGCTGATCTCATACATAAAGGCTGGAAAGAACAAAGGAAAGACTCTTCTGGATTGTTCTTTCAGTCTGCCAGTACTGGAAGACACCAGATTCACACTGTCAAGTATTCTGATCAAGATTTTTCAGTGGTTCTCTAACTTAACACTGCACCGAACAACTGATCATTCTGCAGAGATGTGCATTTTTTGTAAGGTAACTGCTATATTCTTCTGTCATCAAGCCACTTGGGCTATTGATTTCTTGAAAAAAAAAAATAGCAGCCTCTTTTTTCCCAAATATTTAGTGCGCTGAACCACTGGCTATTCTGTGCTTCTTCCTTCTTTTGTCTCTACCTCAGCAGTTTCCATAAGTCAGATACATACTAATATCAGTGGGGCCTCTGGGAGTTAGGCGGCCCTACAGAAAATCAGATTTCATGATATCTGTCTTCAGGAGGTTCACAGAATGTCCTGATGTATAGATAACAACTTAGCAGGACAAAAATAGCATTGCTTAAGATTTTCAGATGTTCTACTGCTGGCAAATTTGGGCTCTGGAAATAAGCACTTAACATTGAAATATACAACTACTGACCTGCCAGCCTAGCTATGCTTAACATCTTAGAATGGCAATGTGTGCCAGCTTTTGTAAATACCACTAATTGCATTTAGCACTGGAAGAAATATATGTTTTGTGTGGTTTCTACAGTTTATTCCAGAAACATCTTTTCTGTTGTGCCAGATGCTGATGTTATAAACACTAAAATGTGATTCAGTCTCTAAACACACTTTTGTTAAGGGCTTTATGGCACAGAAATAACACGTGGGACAAATAACATTTTCTTGCAAAAGTTTTTTACATACAATGTGTATGAAAAACAAAAGCAGAAGAAAACAATCTTATGAAACTCCGATTTGGAACTAAATCCAAGAAATTAAAAGAAATTCTGGTGCAGTACACACAACTACAGCATAATGAATAATCAGTTCACAAAATTTCTCAATTAATCAGCTTTTATTCTTAGTCCGCATTTGTCACTGAGTATTCCTCTTTGTTATTCGTTCCTGTTCCCTACTAGGCTGCCCACTTTTCACATAAAACAAATCTCTATTTATGGATTTATAATACATTAAGCAAAGTGAAGTAATTATCTACTGTGTTATATGCCTCATCAAAATTAGTCTGACAGTACATTTGGTTGTTTTAGATATACAACACTACAGAAAAATAGGAAATCAATAGAATTGCTAATATATATTTTGACTAAACTGAGGTAAACATGTTGTAATTAAATCCATAGATTTTGATTAAAAAAATTAATTCCACCTTTCTAAACTATGTGGCCTTCATTTATGAGATGATAGAGTATAGATCCTGTAAATAAGAAAAACCAAAATTAAATGTAATTCAGTTTTTACATAAAAATATTTAGCTAAGTTCAGTTTTAAAATATTAATGAAAAGAAACAGTAATATGCTGACCTATAGTAAATAGTCATCCTGTTTGCTATTTATCTTACTAAACAATGCTATTCCAAATATTCACAGGATTTTCAGACTCCTGGCTCTATAGAAATTGTAGAAACCTACAAGCAAAAGATACATTATTTTAGAATATTATGAAATAAAATTGCTCTATATTGTATCTGTTACACTTCATGAGAAATTAAGGGTGGCAGGTATAATAGCAAGAAACTACTTTAGTGGTTCGAGTACACAACAAGAGATGTATTCTTGACACCGTCAATAGGTAGGTATATTTATATCAGAGACTCAATTTTTCATATTTAAGTAGGTCGATATTAACTTTTTAAAACAATTACAGATCATCCAGTGAAATGCCACAATAATGTCAGAGGATTAGACTACAATCACCACAACATCACAGCAAAGTGTGATAGCTCTGATATCTCTGACAGCTCTGATATCTACTATTGAAAAATACAATAAAGGCTGTGAATAACAAATATTAACACTGGCATCTTCAAAATGAAAATTTGGCTAAGCTTTTGAGCTGGACAATTTCTGCTCTGATATCCCAAGGTAAGTACACTTGCTCTTGAGTCTCACAGGAAACTGAGCATGTACAGAAGAACAGGGTGCACTCAGTACTGGCGGGGAGTACATTTGCTCCCAATTCAGAGAAGGAATTTTATCCCTCAGCTAATGCACCTTCTCGAGTTGTTTCAGCTTCTTTTTGGCCATTCAGGCTGTGGTTCCCAGCCCATGACAGATATTGTGCCATTTTAAAAATGTCTCTTGACATCTTGTTTTCTCTGACTTTATCTGTTCTTCTGAACTCACTCTGTATTTCCACCATCTTCAACTTGGACTTGGTCCTCTCATACTGTATCAGACCATTTCAGCATGCTAACCTGATAGCAAATTATAATCTTTTTGTCAGATCATATTCACTAGTAGGAAAAACAGCAGGGTGAAGCAGGTATTGAACCTGGCCAAAGAGAAAGGGCAGGAACATAAAACTCCTGGTGGCAGAGAAAGAGGAAATGGGATTCAGATCAGCTTGGGCTGCTGTGGAACACCAATCAACACAAAAAAAAGCCAAACCTTCCAATGCTAGTCTTATAAGATCTTGTATATCCTGATGAATATAAAATTGAAAGTGCTTTCACGAACTATGCATTGTTTAAAACTGATTTTTTAATAAACTGTAAATTTTAATACAAAGGTACAAATGCAAAGCCATATTTCATGTCCTGTTTCTATGAGTCCAGTGAACTTCAGAAAAAACACATAGGTCCAAATTTAAAGTAATCATTTTTGCCACCAAAAATAAATTATAAGAACAAATACAAATATGTGCTACACTTTACCCTTATAAAAAGTAGGATCACTCGAAATATCCAAACAGACATGCTCACTGTCCACTTTCAAATCCCTATTTAAAATCCTTCTTTGCCATGAAGATAAAAAACCATAAAACCTTCATATACACAACTGCTAGATGGCTGTTTTCCTGACCACTGTTTTCATATTGATCAGAGCCGGTTTGTTATTTTCTTGTGCTTCCCCTGTCCATGTGTTTTCTTTCACCTGTTAATGGCAATGTTGCCCTCTGGATTACTCCTTCTGGGTAAGGAGTGACCCTTTGTAGCATGTTTGCACAGTGGAGACAAAGGAGTCCAGGGATCCAGAACTCTACAAAGAAGACCACTTGACATCATGAGACAGAAGGCCTAGGTAGGGCACCTTCTTCTTTCCCCCATGCTTGAAACATTCTTCAGGAAGGAATCAACCATAACAAATCAGTGTGAAGAAAGATTTCTAGTCCCTGATGACATCAGAATATTTGCTACTCTTAATCGACTCAGCTCTGTACCTTCTGATCTACTGTTCATTTCAGCCTTTTCCTCTTTTATCTCATACTATATTTATTTCAGTTTCAGTGATAGCTTTTTTTATTTTCATCCCTGCTCTTCTTCTTTTGCTCATATCCTATATGAATTTTTCTTTTTTTTTTTTTTTATTTTATTTTTATTTTTTTGAATGAAATATTACCTAAAAATATTTAAGTTCTATTTAAAGTCTTTCACCTTTGGCTTTATGTGCCTTGTAGATCTCCACTGCAAAGAAGCCAGTACTTATTTATGGGATGCTAAAAATGTGCAGTGAGAGAAGGAGAAAGAATTTTTATAGTCTTGGTGAAGGTAATTCCTGAATATATGTATTGATCCTCTGTCTTGTTAAAAAAAAAACAAAACAAAAGAGGTGAAAAACTAGCAGACATACAGCAAAGAACCCCAAGACCTGAGAAAACACCACACAGTGTGAGACTTCAGAAGTGCAACGTGTTTCTGCGATTTAGAAAGAAGACTGAAAAGTAACTTCACTACAGTACATAAATATCTTCATGTGAAGAAAATACTACCTACTAAAAAGCTCTTTGACCTTATGAAGAGGGGTATCACTAAACCAAAATGTTGAGCATCAAAGTCAAATTCTAATTAAAAATTCATTTGATAATAGGCATGGGATTTCAACAATAAGAACATCTGGTTACTCGAGAAATGCAAACCAAACAAGGGCTTGAAATAAGGCATAGTTGCCTTTGTGGAAGTTAAAATTTAGTCAACCTTTGAGCTCTCCTTTTTTCAGTAAGAGGCACTTTCAATCACACATTATCAGGCATCACCATCAACGCTGATGGTCTGTTTATCTCTTTCGCTTTGAAATCTATGTACCTCCTGACATTCAGGAACTCCATGGCCTCAGTTGTCAGTCTTGCCAGTGTGTTCTTCCCCTGATTCCAAAGTTATTGTGCAAGCCTGGCTGTTTATTATAGAAGATTCTTTTGAAGTACTGAGTTAAAATATAATTAACTCCTCTGAAGTCTCAAACCTCCTTCCAAACCTGCATCAAAGCAGAAAGATTACCTACCTCATACTGCTTAGTAACTACAGAACTTACTAAGCATTGATACTTCATGGTGTTTATTGCTTGTTAAGGTTTCGGGGACCAGGATCATTAGCAAAAATAGTCTCCTTTCATCTCAATGAATATAATAGGTACAAAATTTGTGAAATACAAGAAAATTGAGATATATTAGTCTAGGTGTTTTCAGAACATTTGGTGCATCTCTTCTACAGCAAAACAAAACCAAACCAACCAACCAACAAAACCCCAAACAAACAAAAACAAAACAACCCCCAACCAAACAAACAAAAACAACAACAAAACAAAAACAAACAAAAAACCCCAAACCCAACATCCACCCAACCCCCCAAACAGACTGCAAATGTATTAATGAAACGAACAGGATTAGAGCATGGACAAGTACAGCTCCAATACTGCCCATACTGTTTAGTTATTAGCAACCATCCAAGCACAAATACTGAGCTACTAAAGAACTGGCCCAGTATATTTTATTTGCTAATACAGACACAGCCATACTATCCAAGGCTATAAATACATGTCAATTTCCTCCCCTAAGAACTGGATTAAAATATCTATTTAATAAATCTACCTAGTCCTATTTTAAAGGCTATTGTAGAATCCCAAATATGATACATAAATTGTTCCATGGCATAATAACAACATTTACAACTAGAACTTAAAGGAAGTTGAGTTTGAAGCTAACAACTTTTAGTGTTTGGGAACTATATTACCCTCTGTTGGCAAAATTAAGTGCTACCAAAACTTATATCACTTTTTTTTTTTTTTTGGTCAGGAGTAGCTATCTATGTCAAGTGACTAAATCCTCTCTCAATGGTTTCTATAGTATATAAAGGATTAAACTGAAACCTGTAAATTTCGTGTTTCAGGATACCTTTTTTTCCCTAATCCTAAGAGCCTTTGAAATCTCTTCAATATTTCATTTTCTACTTGAAGTGTGAATATCAGCTTTAAACACAGCACTATCACAATAGTTTTATGTTTAATGAAATGTGCACACACACGTTCCACTTCTATTTGCTAGTCCTCCTCTTGTAAACATTGTATTATCCCATTTAACCATACCATGGCACCAAGAACTCCTGTTGATGTAGTGATCTTCAATGACCTTATGTTCTTTCCTGAGTCCTCATTTTCAAAGACAAGTTCTATCATGTAAGTGCAAGGTACATACTTTGTTTCCAAGTTTACTATGTTGCACCTAGCTATACTAAAACAAATCTACTCCTCTACTATAGGGCAATTAAGAGAATTTTTGATTTGTTTTGCTTTTGTCATACGAAACATTTTTATCTGCAAAGGTTTTGTAACATTACTTGTATGACCAATCACACCACTGATGAACATGAAGCTAGGAAACAATCCCCTCTGAGAGATCCCTACACTCGTGGCCATCAGTATCTTCCCAGAAATGACTGTATTTGACATCTGCTTCTAAGGCTGTCCTTAATATATCTAGTATACTGACTAATTCCCTGTATTACAGTCCTAAAAAAGGGTCACACATGGCCAAAACAAATCAGTTGAAAGATCCATGTACACCATGTCAAAATGCATCACTGAGAGGCCCGTTTGCAAAAGAAATGCTGTGTATGTTTAACATCAATTGAACAGCCTTAAATTAATTAGGAGAGTGTACCTTTTCTGTTTATCTCAATTTTTATTTCTCAAAATCATCTTTCCAGGGTATTAGAATAATTTGCATTATTCTGCATATGCTAGTTGTAAATTCAGTTACAAGTGCATCAAAAATGTGGTTAAAACGAATTATTTTAATTTTTAATAGGTTACATATATATATATAAATACATATTCTTTCTTAATTCAAATTAATTATTGTTAGATAGAATATTTGTGAATGTTTTCTGTGATTCAATGAAAGATGTGAAGTTAGGTGATTTTTTTAAAGGACTGATTAAAACAACATAGAACAAAACATTGGCATAATATGTTACCTTGCAGTTCTCTAGCTTTAAGTAATTAAAACTTCATAAATACGATATTTACAATGTATGTAAATATTGATTAAAATCTCCCAGAAAAGTTGTGTGATTAATTAACAACATAAAATATTTCTATACCTTTTATACATACTTTTTCTACTTATCTTCAAACTTGATAGAGAACAGGGATTTACAGGAATCTCTTCCATTTACAGCCAAATCCATGCTATACCCTTACTCCCACTAGTGTCACATACTCCAGCCCCCTTTGCTACTTGTCAGATATTTCACTTGCCCTCAGTTTGGTCTCTAATGCTTTAAAGTGCCATAAGATAGGAAATACACAGATACAGAAAATCACAATAAAGACTGTTTTATAAGAATGGATTGTTTAGTTGAAGTTTGTACTTAAATATGTTACAAGTTAAGGATTCCTAAACTGGTTAAGGAATTACAGGTCACAGTGCTCTGGGTTTTTAATGTTTGTATTTAAATTTTAGTATCAGCAACCTCAACATATGCTACCGTATCTTCTGTAGTTGTAGCAACCATAGCTACAACTATATGCAAATTTGATCATTGATTGCATTTTACTTCCTGTTTGTGATTAATTTAAAAGGATGGAGTGAAGATTTTATTTTCTCCAGGCCAAAGTTCAATAAGAATAAAATAAAACATGATTATAGTAAACTTTTCACAATGAAGTTTCTGATAAAATCTCAGTTCTTTCATTAATGTTCACAGCAATGTTACAGAGAACTAAACTCACAAAATATTGAAGAATTATCAGAATACATTGGATTTGTTGTATTTTAATTTAAATTATGACATCATCTATTTGGTGCTGATTTAAGAATACACACTCAAGATATTTGATACCTAGATCAATAATGAAGAGCATGTGATTCCCTGCATTTCTGTTCTGAGAGATTCGATTGTACATTGTGTAGAATGAAAATGAAGAGAATGTGTTGTCACATACCACATTCTTTGATGGAATAGGGTTTTTAATTGATATTGCAGCATTCTTTTCAGTGCAAGACATTGATGAATTTTCTTGAGTGGCAAGGGAGGCCTGAAAGTATGTCAGCTAAAATTAAGTTTTTAAACCTGTAATTCAGCAGGTAGAAATGGTTTATCAGCTCAGGGAGCCAAATCAAAACATCTCAGTTTCTCTACTGTTTGTTTTTTTTAACAGTAGTAGAATTTTCTTGACTAATTCTTATGTTTGTAAATTCTTTTGCCACTGAACCAAACTCTGCAGAAAGCAAGGTATTTAAATGTGAAGGAAATGTATTTATCAGCCTCTATTATATGCCATCATTTTCACATATATGTACTCTTTAGCAGGATGTTATGGTGAACACGTGATACAGTGTACACATTCTCTACCCATGTGTTTCTTTCCCATGAAAATGTGAAATATTTCTGCCTTACACTACTCAGACATTCCTGTTGTTTCAATAACAAAGAATAAAATAAATAAAGTCAATACAATAATTGCAGAAGGCTAGATCCTAACAATAGCAAATGTCAAGTCTCTGCACCATAAACAAGATTTGGCACAGAGAAAGGTAAAGAGAAAACTGAGTGTCACTGAAGTCAATAGCAAAGCTTCTGTGAATTTCAATACTCACGAGTTTGAATTGAGTGCATAAAAAAAAAGCAAAAAAGCTTGATTTTTGAAGGAAATGAAAGGAACTGCTCTCAACCGAAAGAGTTTTTTTTAATTCATTTTCATACATTGTCAAGTACAAGTTCTCATAGCACCCCATTTATTCTTTCTTTATGTGGTTTATGAAAGCCTATAAAACCAGTATTTGCAAAAAAATCTGGGTGTTAAGGTAAACCTGAAGATGACATGTTCAGAATCTTCCAAATGAGATGACTAATATACATGAAACCATTGGACTCAATATGCTGAGGCATGAGCATACTGTCACAACTGACTGGTGAGTCAGAAGTGCAAATGCTTCCTTCAATCTAAAAAACATTAATGTGGGAGAAAGACAGATGTTACTAAAGAATACAGAACTTACTCTATAAGGATGAAAATTATTTTCTCTTCCTGAGCATAATCAGCAGCACAGAAAAACCAAACAAAACAAGGCATAAATGCTTCTGGTTAAGTATATTTCCTTATTTGCTACTCCTATAGTATACAATTTGTATTGCTGTAAAGAATCCTCTCCATGTTACAGAACTAAGAGCAGAACCAACCGGTTATTCACTACATGTCTGGATATGAACAGTATTTACACAGAGCCTTAAGTAACAGAGATCTTTTACAACTAAAAGCTAGTTTAACTAAACAGGTATATTTTTTGTACCTAGACTCTAAGTCATCTAAGCTAATACTTATCATCAGTTTTTCATCAGTTAGATTTATTTGCTCCAACATGAACAAAGCATGTTTGATCTTCAGGGGTCATTATTACAACTGCTAAATAAAAGAGCACAAGGTAATTGTGCAATGTTATTTCAGATCAAAATACACTTTGGCCAATATTTCTGTTCCTTTGATATATGATGCACATTTTCAATTTTTAATGCATTTAACAAAGCTTACACTCTATTTGTGTCCACGTTCAAAGAAAACTGCTGACTGTGATCTACCAGGAGTTTATCTTGTTGCCACTGATTTTATCTTTTTTCTGCCTTTTTCACAATTAGTGCTGCATATTTTAAGATTAAATCTGTCTGGAATATGCTCCGTTCTATTGGACAATCAGCAAGCAACAAAGAACAGTAGCATAGCAATGTCACTACTTGGAATGTAGTAGGTTGGTAATTTTGCTCATAGAAGGCAAACAAAGATGCAGAAGAAACACATGACATTTTCTTGAAACGAGATAAATATAAAGATCTAAAAGGTAGATTTTAGGGTTATTGCTGAGGAGCAGATTGGCTGCATGCAAAGACTCTTTACACAAATTGTGTGCAAAACTGCACTTACAAAAGTGTTTCTTTGGAAGAAGAAATATTTAATGGTCATTTTAATGACCTGTCTTTATGAAACAGTGAATAGAAAATTAATGAAACTTCAAGCCAAATGTTTTTTATCAAATCAGTGTAGAAAAAAAAAATACATTTTCAAAAATTCTGAAATTAACCTGGAGTATGAATATCAGAAAATATTATTTCCTTCAATTTTATAAGGCACATTAATAAAAGAGATCTTTCTCTACACGCAATGTTTACCATAAATTTCTTGCAATTTCACTCAACTCTAATTAAAAAGTCATTTTGACAGCTCATTCCACCAGATGGAACTGTTCATAATACATGTGTAAGTGTTCTTATTCAGACATTAGCACATATATTATACACAGTATGCATAGTATGTATATGCTGAGAATCCATCACTGATACAAACTTACAGATCTACTAAGTACCCTGAACTTTTTCTAGACAGATCTAACAAAATGAGGGAGAACCAAATCTTAGTGATAAATTTAATAAGAGTAGTAACTGGCAGTAATCAATGTATTCTGTTTGGTTAACTGGTTAGAGTCTTTTCTCCTCAGGATACTGAATACTACTTAGTGTCCAAGATTTTGCTTCCCAAGTGTTTCAAAGTTAAACGTCTTTTAAGGAGGTATTGGCATTGATAATTAACACTGATAATAGGCATTTTGGATCAGGAATTAACTGATTAATGCCATGACAAGAAAAGATTATTTCTTAATAATCAACATGCATCCACTTTTCCTGTGATACACAGCAGCTTTCAGACCCTTTTCCACTGCTCTATGAAAATACTTCCATCTTTGATGTGAAATTATGCAGCACACTTTACACAAGCAAAGGATTGAGATTAAAAGCCAAATGCTTAATGAAGATTAAGCGAAAAATAGTATCTAACTAATTATATCTAACTAATTAATAAAGGAGATTTCTTGCACAATGAACAGAGTAGGTGAGAAACGGACCCCCAGCATGAAAGGGAATAGTCCTCCCAGTTCATACTGGGACTCCACATGTAGAGTGAGAAAAAGAAATTCTCTTAAGCAGACCCATCATTCTCTGTCCTCTGCAGCTCTACCTCAGCCTGAAGACGGACCTTCTGAGGGAGGGAGCTTCAAAACACTTTTTAGCAGGTCCTTTGTCACAGGTGTGAAAGCTCTGCTTGAACAAAATAGAGAATCAAGACATTTTGATCTGCCATTTTTTTCTTTTTGTAAAATAATTTCTTGATTGCTAACCAATGCAGGGAAAAAATGCAGATGTTAAATTACTGTGATTTAATTGGTAATAATTGCACATAATTCTCCAAAACAAACCAGCCATGTTTGAGAAAGTGACTTGAAAGATGCAATTTACACAACATCTGCAGACAGAAACAATATATTCCTTGATTCTCCAGATCACTTATGAACATCTAGTGTACAACAATTATCAGTAATGTCCAACTAGAATCTAAGACTTCTTACATTTACCAAATGTTTTATGTACAGTGCCTGGAAAATGATGGTATTTTTCTGAGCATTTTACTGCATCCTACTAAGATTTTTAAATATTAAAAAAATTTAAAATATTATATGTTACATATATCTGTAATAATATACAAAAATAAATTACAACATACCATAGCATAATATTTAAAATATTATAAAATATAATAAAAACATTTATTTTAAGGAACACTGATATTTTGCTTAAATGTTGTTAATATTTAGTATCTGGAATTTATCTCATTAAAATATATTCACTATAGAAACAATGCTTTTTAGTAACATCTTATTTGCATAAAGCTGTGAATGACAGCATGATGAACAAGCTCCATCTCCAAAAGATTCAAGTGAACCAAATGTGACTGTTTGCCTTTGTAGATCTCTCTATTTAGGTCTTATTTCTATAAGCTGACTGTGTGCAACTTGAAAAGGAATATTCCATTGTAAACGTATCCCCAACCAGCACAGATGGCATAAAATGCTGAATGTTGTTTTCAAACGACATGTTATGCTGTGAAAAGACATGGCTTGAACAAATACATTTTATCTCATCTTCTGACATTTTTCCATAGGATTTAATTATTCAGAGAAAAGTACAAAAGAGAATTTCAGTATGAGTGGGGTCTCTTATATACTTGCAAGTGAATTCAGTATCTTGTAAAAAAAAGAAAATAGATCTGCATGACATGTAAATAATATCAGATTCGGTGGCACTTGGTTTAGTTTATGTATTTTGCCCAAAGGGACAAGTGAGTATGAGCTTACTTTTCCCTTCATGAACACATTCTGAACAATTTACATAATAAACAATTATTCTAATATCAGTGTATAAATTCACAAAATTTTTCTTTCATTGCCAGAGAAAGAAAAGATTGATTCTACCCTATTTTCACTCTGTCTTTTGATGACAGAAGGAAGAAACTAACAATAGTTACATGCAGAAATGGAAAAGAGAAAGGACAGATTCTGTGTCAGCTCTGTGCAGATGCAGAGGAATCAAGTACAATAACCTTTTACATGCAGTCATCAAGAAATAGCACTACACAGATACTTTTTTTTCCTCTGTTGCAGGACAAAGAGGCTGAGTTCATGCATCACTGAATGTGAGGCAGCAGCTTCCCATCAGGGACTGGCTCTTGGGGAGCCCACAGGCAAAACAATGCAAACTGTAATTAGAATACTTTTCTCTCCCATTCTGGGAATAAACAATCTTTTCTTTGTTCATGTTTACACAAATAACAAAATGCTCAGCTGTGTTTTAGTAACTATAGACGACACAGTAGCAGTCTTGTTATAAATAATATATATGCCAATGTAATTTAGGATTTCTAATTAATGTAAAATTCTTTAAGCATTTTCAACCTCTTGAGGTTCTCAAGCTTGCATTTTCTGCATATGAGTCAGATTCTGTAATGTCTTTTCTGCTTAAATATTTTCAATTAAATGATGTTAACTACAATCACTTTAAAAAGTATTTAACTTCTTATATTACCTTTTTTCAAAGCCTTTAAAGTTACTAGCTAATACACTGAAGTAGTATGCAAAATAATGAATCTATTTGTCTGACCTCAAATAATAGCTACAGAATTTCTCAAATTTATTTTGGTCCAATAAGAATAGCAGTAGAATTTTTATTCCCTGCAATTATAACTACTTTGTAGGATTGAAAGTCCTCACATTTTAAGCTAGACCTCTGCAGTTATGTCTCTACCTTAGAAGCACTATCGACCTTTAAATTCATTATTTCCTTAAAGAAATAAAACACATGGGAAAATTTAAAATCTAATATCAATGCACAGCCTATTTATAAATGGATGATATATTTCAGAAATGAAAAACAAAGCTAGTAGCATTTTATTATTACTCTCAGTTACGCCTCTAACATACTCATACACTCATAAGTGTATGAGTAGAAAAAAGACCTTCACGGGCTGGGGATACTTTAGGCGATCCAGTATACTTCTGCAGAGTTTTATAATTCCCTTTAGATCCTTGTGTTTGGAATGCAAGCTATCACAATAATAACATGTACCAGTATGGTGATTAACTCCATCTAATGTTAGATAACTAACGAAAAACTAATGGCAACGACATACCATGGTCAGTTTGGTGTGAAAGAAAAGAGTTTATTATTTAGGTTTTGTATGGGTAAGAAAAGTGACCATTCCATTGAACAAGCAAATTCAACTGATAAAGAGCTTGCTTTTAAAATCTATACCACACATGAGAACGTATAATAAAGATTAATAGGCAAAGACCTGCAGCATATGCATTTTCTCATGAGAAGCCATCTAAACATACTTTAGGTACTAGTTTATGTTCTCACATTATTATCTTTAGAATACACTTGACAAAATGGCTGGAGACTTCAGGGCATAGAATGGAGTCTTTCGAGAACACGAATCAGTCTTGAATGGATTTTTACCTTCTGTTGCTGTATATCCTTTACTGTAAACTATAGTAGTAGTTTGTTTTTTGGGGTTTTTTTGAGAAAGCTTCCTGACAAATCTGACTTTGCCAGAATTATGAGTATTTTTGAATCCATTAATCCCTAATTCGCCTGTTTAAAATGACAGATAGGCTTAGAACATGAAAAAAAAATCAATCTTCTCAGTTCTAATATTTATTCCTTTTTTGTCTTTTGAACAAAAGAGAATTTGTAGGTGTTATAAGGTTAAATATGGATTACAGAATTTCACAAAAATACTTTGATTTTCTGGCCACAGTTGCTAGACTTTGGGAGTCTAAAATCAGGTGCCTAATCCCATGTATCAGTAACTGAAAATGGAACTTGATTGTCAAAGAATGGAAGCAACTCCTGGAGAAATGAGGCCCATGGCTTATTGCCTGAGGTCCTCTTCAGGCAACACAGGCTTGGAGGAAAACCAGATATATATGGGAGAAACAGCATTTTAGTATCTATTACTGAATTTCATACAGAAGCTCAGACAAGTTACTGTGACCATATACAAGGATGTTTATCTGCCCCCTGAAATAGAAGTTGAGTGTAAATTTGGCTTCAATTCTCACGATACACAGCTCTAAATCTCAACCTGGGTTGACTAGCATGAGCGGCATAGCTTCTAACCTGTAGGTTTTTAATTAAACAGCAAAAAAGAAAGTAGATTTGTTTATGTTCATAGTCCTGTATATTATAATATAAATGTGAGAAATGTTAGAAGATAATGCAAATTAAAAATAAAATAAATTAAGATCACCTTCCTTTTCACCATTTATTTTTCAAAAAACACATCTGGATCTTCTTAAGAAGATATTGCAATAAAAATTGGGAAAATTATTATCTCCATCTTAGATATTTTAAACAATAGGAAACAAATGGAACTAAAGCCTAGACATGCGGCTTCAGAAATTAGAAAGAGATGGTGGCAGCCTCTCCTGTACCTATAAAAAGGGTAGAGAATCACCCAGCACACTGAAACATTTTTTTCTCAGATTGCCAGGAGTTGCAACTGCATTTCCTACTTCCCACTGAAACTGCTCTGATCATCATATTATGCATTAGCTTGTGTTTTATGCATTAGTTTGTGTTTTCTCACTCCTGTTTAATCTGCTCTGGTTTGCCTCAGTTGTTTAAACGCTTGCTGACACAGATAAGATGTAGAATGTTCAACTCTATTTAAATAAAGAACATAAAATATTGAAACTCAAGTTCTTTCACTAAGAAATATTTATGTATGTAGTACTTAGTGGAAAAACACCAGAAAAAACATTGTCAGAAGACACACATCATATTACAGTTCAGATCTATTTTCTATGTTCAAAGAGAAACTCAAATCCATACCTGCCAGGTTTGGTGGGTACTTAAGGATCAGGTACCTGCTAATTTTACAGTTAATTTATTGATTATTTTCTATTTTTCTCCTAAAACTAGTTAGGAAACTAAAGTTTGCAAAGGGTTTACATGTTTGTTTACATGTTTACATGTAACAAGTACAAGAACCACTTTGCTCCACAAGACTGACATTTAATACAATATACATATTTGTTCATACCACCTCTTATGCTCCAGGCTCAATTCCATTCTCCCTGGAGTCAGTTAAAGTCACTGATTTCAGCAGATAAAAAATAATGATTTCTGCTTGTATTAAAAATTATAGCAATAAGTACATAATCATCTGCTTACAATATACCACTTTAAGCAGAATTTAGAATCTGGATCTTTTCCTAACTAATGCAATTTATAACTCTAGCATACTTTGAATTGGTGGACTCAGTCTCAAAGAACTCCCAAAGAATTTTAAAACCTTAGACATACAGTGTAGTTCTTAGAATACAAAAGCTGGACAGTAAAATGTAGAAGCCAGATGGACAATGGCTTCATGCATCTATGCTCCAGCACAGGTGGACAGGCTCTGGGTACACTACCAAATCCAGATTTACATCTTATTCAGTTCATTTTCAATCTTCATTTGGAGTAAATACAGCTCCAGTCTTTAATGTTTTGTCCAAGTACAGTGCAAACTGCATGCAGTTTAACTACTTTCTATTGGAAGTGCAGAGTCAATAATTTCATTATTGAACCTGTGGTTCTCTGTAGTCTGGCAAAAAGGATCTTCTTTCTTTTCAAATGATTATTGATCTGGAGAGTAGTCCAGATTACACTTGGATAAAATGAATTATATCCTCTAATAGCCCATGTAGACCTTCAGTTAGGAAGAGCTGAAACGCCAATTGTACACACAGTCCTGTGATTCTGTTGTGATGGCTATCTTGGCCACTTTAGTTAATTAAAAGGCAATAAAACAAATTGTTCGTTTATGGGCTGATCCAATTCTCATTAAAGTTAAAACCAATGGGAATCTTTCCTGAGTCAGACTGTTCTTTAACTGTTGAGTTTTGTAAGGATATTATGACCTAAGTTTCAAAAAACTTCATGGCAACATGAGAACATTTAGAGAAGAAATCTAGTAACATCAAGGGCTAAAGAGTCATGTAGTCTAAGCTATACATTTTCTCTGGTAGTTTCTCTTTGAAGTAGCCCTATTCCTTCTTGGTCTGTTGACCCGCACTTGCTCCTCTAAAGGAAGCCTGCAAAATCCATGAATGTTGCAGTTACAACCAGTCATCATGGAAAAGAAGAATTCTCTGGATTGCAGTGCCACCCAAAGTAGGCTCCAAGTGCAGGAAAAGAAAAGGGGCAATAAGTTAGTCTACTGGTAACAGAATGGTGTGTTTTAAAAAACACATTGCATTCTTCATCCAGATGTACGCTTTCAAGTTTGGTTCGTTGTTGCTGTGGTTGTTGAGTTGTTTTTTTTGTTTTTTTTTTTTGGTGTTTTTGTTTTTTAAAGTTAATTTTTTTTTTTTAGGAATCTGGAAGGGCTCAGT
>VXAU01000081.1:1551251-1621237 GCA_013399695.1 Formicarius rufipectus | reverse complement strand
GAAGAGTATATATTATCATACATATCTATCATACAACTTTGGTCAATAATCAGTTTAAAAGTAATTTCATACTATTTAAGATTTAGAAATTCTTAGATTGAGTTACATAAAAGAAGTAAGGGAAAAGGAAGTTCTGATTTACATCTATATATAGATGTAATATATAATATATATAATATATAAAAATTTATAAATTAGCTACAAAAGTGGTGATAGTTCTGACAACATACAATCTGTTTAAGTTGATTTACATGTTATTTTCGTTTGTATAAACAGAGTTACTGTTACATAGCTTTGATTAGAAAGAGATGCTTTGCTCCTTATAGAATTGAAAAAGTTCATTTACCTACTTGTCTGAACTTTAAGACTGACGGACTTCTGTTCATGTAACCAAGAAGCTTTAGTCCCCACCACACTCATCCAGCTGTGACTATATGCCCCATTGTTTCCCTTCTGATTATTTTTCTATGTTTTTCTATCTGATTCTTCTCACTTTGGAGAATTCTAGGTATTAAAATTAATAACAAGTAAAGACATTTATTTTGAATCAATCTTAATTTAGGGGACAAAAAAGTCACAACTCCAAATCAAACTTCTGGTTATAACAAGGGTTAAAGCATCCAATTGGTTTCCACCCTGCATGTGATTCAGTGTTCTCTCACTGACATAATTCTTTGTTCATAACACATAAAATATACAATTACTTACTTTGTTCAACATTTATATCTCAAGATATATTTCAGTTTTGATAATAAACTACTATCCTCTAAGCATCTGCTGAGATTTTTTTTTACAGTTGGGTGACATACAAATGATCAATAATACTTCTTTACATTGACTTGAAAAAATTCTTCTAACATGAAAGTTGGTCAAATTTCAGTCCTAAGAAGAAATCAAGAGTGAGCTTACTTGAAAACCAAAAAGCGTATAAGCATCACTTAGGTGTCAATGTTATAAGCACACTTACAGTGTGTGATCGGAAGATGATAAAATCTACAAATGTGTGAGAATTCTTGATAAAAGTTCATCCCAAATTTCACATCAGCGGATTACTTCAGAAAGAATAGCATATAAAAAGGTGCTCTGGGGGCCTATCAGGTTATTTCCTCAACAAAAGAGGCCTATCTCAATAAATATACCAAATTTAAACCTGGTATTGACTCCACAGGTATGTGATGTTTCTAGCTTATGTTGAAAGGATTTCATTACAACAGACCAAAAAAAACCCCCAAATCAACCAAACAAAAAGCCAGAGAAAACAACTGTAGTGAAAAGGCTACAATAAAGCAAACAGGAAAGAAGTTTCAGGATAACAAGGATTTACAAAAACTTTGCTCAAAGCAAAGGGTTAATTTAGAAATTTAGACTTGTAATTGGGTTGAAATTTCAAATGAATTTTGCTGAAAACTGTTATATGAAATAATTTCAATTGGTCAGAGCACCAGGAATTTGGTTTGCCCCTGACTAGGTAATCCTGAGCAATCTATACATTAGCAGTACTCCATTTGGGGTAAGTTGAGCCTAACAACCTTCAGATGTCCATTCATAAATGGTATATATGAACTTTTGTACACTCAGAGAAGAAAAACCCTTTGTAATTAAATACCACCATCAGCTTTTATTTATGCTGATATTTTGTATATGAAATAGTGTATATGCATGTACACAGACAATGTGTATTACAGAAATCTTTAAAATTTTTTTTTTTTTTTTTTTTTTTTAAATGACCAGGAATTAATTATAGTAGATTCTTAACTGCTCTTAAGTGCAGTTTATTTTCACTTAACTGCATATAGGACAGTCTTACTTGGAGACTTAAATGGATAGTCTTAAGTGAATTGGAGACTTAAATTAATAGCCTTAAGAGGATAGTCTTAAACTGATAGTCTTAAGTGGTCTATCAACTTTAAAATAGTCTCTTTCTTAAATGAAGATTTCAATCTTAAAATGTTGCAAGTGGACCACCAACTCAGATCTGCATAATTAACTTCCATGGAGAAGTGGCTACAGATATCCTATTGCCTATCTCATTTAAATCTTTCCTTTGCATTCTAATCAGACAGAAACAGCATCCAATTCCCAATTTGAAAAATAAACACATTAACAAAAATTAGTTTAAGCATCATTACAGTGTACGTACATAAGAGTCTACATTTTTTTTAATGGACACTTCCTAAGCAGCATTTAAGCACAAAGCATAATTTCTCTGTGGCTAATTTGACCACACATGTTGCAAACTGTTTTCATTTTCCTTTATTGTCCTCTAATGAGCTCATCAAGAGTATATAATTAGTGCAGTAAACTCCATAACACAGGCTCTGCCCTAAAGCAGCCAAACAGAGTTCTTGACTAGTCCCCTCTCCCACTGGAACATAGTGCTGTTAATGGACCATGATCAGTAGGAAGTATATCGAGGGATGTGCTGTTTTAGACAGCTTGTGATCTCTAGCTTGAAGCAGAGGGCTGTCACCATCTGTACTGACACACACATGAAAGTTGTCCTATCTCTTTTTAATGAAGCTACTGAGGTCAATTAATAAAGGCTTTGGATGCCTGAAAGACATTGTATGACTGTGGATTCTATAGCTTTTTCTCTGTGTATGATAGAGTGTATCATAAAAGCATTGAAAAAATAGGCACCTTGAAGACTTAAGAATTTGGTGTTTAAGATGCACAACGTATGCTACACTGCTGTCAAAGATCCATGAGATAAAGAGATTCTCATGTAATAGCTATGTTACCATAGAGAAATTTCTTAAATTTTTTGCAATCTGTTTCCTGCAGGAGATGACTATATAAATATAAGGAATTACAGATGTTTGTCTTGTCCCAGTGTTTTTGACACCACTAGAGCCCATGTGGAAAACTGTCCACAGCCCAGAAACACCACTGTAGTACCACCTCTTCTACTTCACAACTGACATCAAGCTGCTTCTTCAGATATGGCACAGATCCCAACTAAGCATGATTTACAATACTTTTACAAGCTAAAAGTAAGAAATTTCTTCCAGAGGAGTATCATCTGTGCATATCCATTAATATATCACAGAATTACAGAATCACAAAATATGCCAAGTTGGAAGAGAGCCATAAGGATCGTCAAGCCCAACCCTTAGGCCTGCACAGGACTATGCCCAAAAGTCACACCACATGCCTGAGAGTGTCGTCCAAATACTTCTTGAACTCTGGCAGGCTCAGTGCTGTGGCCACTGCCCTGGGGGAGCGTGTTCCAGTGCCCAACCACCCTCTGGGTGAAGGATCTCTTTCTAATACTCAACCTAAACCTCCCCTGACACAACTTCAGGCCATTCTCTGTCACTGTTCTCCACAAAGAAGAGATCAGTGCCTGCCCCTCCTCTTCCCCTCACAAGGAGGTTGTAACTGCAATGAGGCGTCCCCTCAGTCTCCTTTTCTCCAGGCTGAACACACTAAGTGACTTCAGCTGCTCCACACACAGCTTCTTTGTGTGCAAGTACATATTCACAGACATCATACATGCAATCAATGTCCACAAAACCAGCTTTAGATCTTTTCCTACTGTCAGTCAATCACGGCTAGTAGGATAGTACTTAGACATTGTGCACACGATAACTGACTGAAATGCAAGGCAGAGAGCAACAAAAGCTAGTAAAGAATGCATTGAAAAACAAGAGGAAAATGTTATCCCAGTTACAGTGAAATCTGACATCTCCATTGCTCTCCAATCACTTCTTATCAGAGCCTGCATGGCAAAATAGTACACTGAGGAACTTGTCTGGGAATTAGTCTATCAGGGCCCTAATCTTCATCTGCAATTAATCATATAAAATCAAATCACCACTTTAATTTTAATCTATGCTGTTCATCTCCTACAGAATAAAGCACAGATACGTGATGTGGTGGAAACACTTTGCCATTTCAGTAAACACTTAAAATCTCAAGTAAAAGTTAAAAAACCTATGCACAAAAAACCCCTTAAAAATCTTTATGGAAGGCTAAGGTACCATTATAATTCATCTTACAGTGCTTGTAGCAGATTTTTAAATTCCACACCACAAGTAAAATTGCTGGAAAAAAGAAAATTAACATTAGTTTAAGAATACATAAACAATCTTTGTAGGATTTGCTTACATATGTTTAGATTTTTCTGTAAATAAATAAATACATACATATATACATACCAGCATATGAATTACAAAGATTCTTAAATATATATATGTCCCTAATGAATAACTATTTAATTTATTTTGATTTTCTACATAAACACTTGCAAATAAAACGGAAAATTAATAAAGTAAAATCAAGAAGTACTAAAGATGCATAAACAAAAAACTAAGTTTATTACACAACTGTAGGGAATTCTTTGTCACATTCTTTCCCGAATTACATTGCAAGCAGCAATAGATTTTAAACAATGACTTAAACAGCCATGAATTAAAAAGGAAAAAAGGACCCCAGATTTAATCTATTATTCTACTCTGCAACAAAGCTGCTATTTAAACTGAACCAAAGGAGCCCTTTAAATCATTTTTTCCAGTAAGTCAAATTCCATAAAGTTTACAAATCGATGTTTATAGAAACAGCATAGAGTAATAATTCTTTAAGTATTAATGTAGTATTATAAAATGTCCCAGATTTTTTATATGTTTTCATATCTAAAGCAGGAAACCTGGATTTTATAATGTTTTCCTCAGAGAAGGAAGGAGAAAAAATCTGCACTTAACTACAATGCTATGATATACCTGCAAGTTCTCAGGAGTGAAAGAGCATAAATACTGATGAAAACAAACTGGAAATGTAGAAAACTTCTAAGTTAAACTAAATTTAAACCCTTCCAGGTCAATATGGTTTTAGTCTTACTTCTAGATGTAGGTTAGACATACATTAGAACTAAAAAAGAAAAACGACATGCCATTCTTTGTTGCAATTCATCTGTTTTGTTTTTTTTCTTGAGAGCAGAGTAATTTATTAGAAGTTTAAAAATCAGACTATTACTTTTGAAATGGAAAATTCTACTATTGAAAATAGCTTTTTATTTCCTGCACAACCTTTAAGTTGTAGTGCCTAACTACTTATTTGTGTAATTGAACAATTCCTTGAAAAATATTTTCCCTCCAATAAAGCTGCCATTTATGTAATCCCGAATGTCTGACAGATTTTGAAGAGCATTCTCAGTTTCTGCCTCTACTTGAGACTCCTCCAACCCACAATGGGAAATCAAATATCTGTGGAAGAAACTAATTTCAAAGGAAGTCTCATTGTCAAAGATCACTGAAGTAATCCAGTGAGAAATTATATAACATTTTCTGAGACTGGAAAGTTACTTATAAACAGAGCTGGAACCACTTCAGAATTTGCATGTGCCCTTTTTCAAGAATTCACAAAATTTCACTTTTGGTCATGTTCAAAACACACACAGTTCTACTGTGGAAGATAAACAGTCATAGTTTAATGATATAAGGATGATATAACAGCAATTAAATAGGATTTTTGTCCATCAAAATACAGGAGAAAAGGTACAGTCTGTTCCTGACCTAGCCAGGGACAGATGTTACAGAGAAAATTAAGTAATAGGAATTAAAGCAATATTGTATGCTCACAGCTACTTACAGTGTGAAGATAATGTTACATAAAAGGAAACATAAAACATAATTAATATATGCATAGCTAATAGCATTAGTGTTCAGATAAATGAATTTGTGGCCTGGTGACTATCACAGCATCTGATAATGTGGGATTCTGTATTTAAACGCTTCTGATTTGGTTAGCACCAGATTCTGCATTTGTTAAGACTTTGAACAGGCCTTGCCTTTATGAAATCCCCTGGATCCCCTGGTCAATTTGTTTCTTTGGGATCAATAATGATCAAAAATATTGCTTCAGTATGAATGAGGATGTGAAAACTGGACTCATTGCCTCTATATGGCTCCTTTACATAAACAGTGTATCACTTGCCATTCTAAAAAATGCAACAAAAGCGGTGTTTTTATTGTAAAGTTGGTGAACAATTGCATCAGACAAAATGTTAAATATTAATTATAGGAAAGTAAACATGCAGAATTCTACTCTTAAAGAATGTACTTTGCATGTTTGATGGCACTCATGCAAACAGAATATACTTCTATAGTAGTGAGGACTTTTGTTAGATAAAACGTAAAAGAACAAAAAATATTTTTATTGCATTATCCAGATTCTCAACCAAAATACGATTGACTTTACTCATAAAAAAACACCATCAAATGTTTTAACATGCAACTTTTCTATCATATTTGCTGTCAGCATTTCTGTATTTAATTAATGCAAACCCATAAACAGAACAAATCAATGAAGAATCTGCATATATCCCAGCCATTTAACAAACATTTTTAATTGCCACAGAGTATGCAAACAGTTTAAAGGAAGGATGATATTTGAGGACCACTGTTTGTTTAACAGCTCAGATTGACAAGGTATCCTGATTTCTTTAACCAATCTGTTGCACTGTGGGATTTGCGAATCAACAGCAAAACAACATGGATATTACCTCTGGAGAATCCATATGAGTGCCTGGAATGCCCATCAGTATTAAAGCGGTAGAAATAACAGAGTCATCTTCTGTGCTAATTTTTGCCTAAATTTCCACTCTATCCAACCATATCTAGCACTTCTGGTGTTGGAAGAAGGTGGCTGTAGAAGTGTTTCATTTGTAGAGAATGGACAAAGAAAGGGTGAGTTAGATATGTCAGATGCTAAATTCACGGAAAAACTACTGAATTACTCACACAGTAGTACATTAATACTCGCAAAGCATGAATCCATCTCAAATTCATGACCTAATCATTAAAACAAATTAACTGTCCTGGAAATAACTGAAGTAACTTTTTAGTTACCTAAGGAATAAATTTTGGGAGCATGTTTATCTTCCTGGGGCAAATTGGCAAAAGCATGGTGCATAGCACTTGGCACTATCTTTTGGGCCACAGGTGACATCTACCTGACACTCAGAAAAAGATTATTATGGTTTCAGATCTCTCTTCAGTTCAAAGTGTCTGCAATAATGACTTGGGTCTAGTGCAGCTCAGCAGAGTGGCATTTACACAGCATCAGAACTGGAAGTGGAATAAGGATGGGGTTGAGGGTGGCTAAATCCATGCTAGGCACAGTGATAACAGTTAAGAAACAAGCATGATCAGGCACCAGTGCTTGAACTATTATTTATTTATTTAATTATTTGATTTAGCAGTAAGGATATAGCCTTATTGTCTCCCCTGCAGCCTGGATCTAAAACATTGCAGGGGAAAAAAAAAATCAGTCACAAATCAATTTTTACTGTAGAAGCTAAGCACCAAAAATCCAAGCAGGAAAAGTTGCGTAGTATCACACAGTGTATGAATAATATATGCTAATTTCTTAATAGTAAGAAGACTTCTACACTTTTGAAAGTAAAAAATTAAATATTTTTTTTAATGATAAAAAGAAACTGAAGGATGTGGCTTATGAAGGCAATGTGGAAAACATTAGTGCCTAACTAGAACAGGAAAAACCTGTCTAGAAAGTTTCTCTCAACTTCAGCATTTCAAATTTTGAAATCAGACTCCCACAAAATACATTTTCAGACTCTCCTAATTACTATTTAAATTCGCTTCTGTTTATTAAATTATACATATCAATAATGCCTTGCTGTATTAGAAATTCCTATCATAAATATAGGTGTTTAATCTATCCATCTTTGTGAATGACAATGCCTCTATTACTGCATTCAAAAGGAACTGCAATAAACATAGTGATAACAGCCTAAATCCTTCTTTGTAGTGCTGCATCAGCTCTCTATTAAATGAAGACAGAAT
Source organism: Formicarius rufipectus (assembly GCA_013399695.1). NCBI lineage: Eukaryota > Metazoa > Chordata > Aves > Passeriformes > Formicariidae > Formicarius > Formicarius rufipectus. Next base: position 1,613,432 of record VXAU01000081.1, on the reverse strand, counting down.
AAAACCATCTTTCTTTTAATTCACTAATTTTAGTGAAAAGTCTTACTCATTTCCAGGCTGTTAAAACATGGCTATAATGCCAAGATTTTAGAATGACAGATTTTCCTTTTGTTAAGAGGTAGGACTTTTAAAAGCTAGGACTTATCTACTTTAGTGTGATCATTTCATGATCACCAATAACTTCACAAAAAATATTCTCGAGGGAAACACAAGGTCATCCTTGCAAAAAACAAAATTACCTGAGAGATGACAGGATAGATATGGTATAAGGCATAGATTTCAGAGCAACTTTCTTCTACTCAAACTTTCATTTTGAATACTTCACATAAAATAATATGCAAGAATATGCAGTATTGACAGGTTTTGCTGTCTCTATTGCAATATAGATTTACCAAATCTAGGTTCATACAACAAAAGACCTGCTGTGGTATACAGCCTGTACTTAGTTCAGGGTATTTCTCTCCCACTAGCTTTGCACGTCAGCACATACTAACAAGAACATTTAGATACACACCATTACACAACCATCATGATGTCAGAAATGTAGGTATACACATTCTTAGCTCTCCTTAATCTTGTTAGAGTTAAAAGTGTGACTTGAAAATATTCCTAAAGAGATATACCATTTTAAAATGTTGAAATTAATAAGTTATTGATTGTTCACATAACTCTTGTTCAATATTTGTGCAATATATGAAATGCTTATGTAAACTGATGGAGCCTAGACATATATTTAGTAATGAAGAATGAGATAAAAAGATAATAATATTTAAGACAAGAGACAAGAACATCTATAATGAATAAGAGCAAAACAGAAGTAACCTTTAACCATAAATCGTAAATAATGTAATGTAGCATTATATATTCAGGCTTAAGAAAGAAAAATCCACAAAAATTCGAACTTGCTTGGTTCACTTCCAATTCAGAACTCTTTGATGAGTTCATGTACTAGAGGGTTAGGAAATAAATAAAAAATATCCCCAAAATCAAAGTCTAAAGTGGCAAGATTTTTGTTGAATAAAATCTGAACGGAACCATATTACATTTCATCACATGACATATTAAAAAGCTAATTTTGCACCCATGCATCATGCAGTACTCCTCAGAGTTACTTTCACTGAAACAGAGATTTGAGCACATATTTCATAGCAACTGGGTCTGTATTTCTCCTTTATTTCTTTAGATAGCTTTGTGAATTATAATTCACAAATATCTTTGCTCCCTGTAAGAAGTAAAACAAAGAACGATGTAGAGACCTATCACAGCAGAAAAACATGCTGTTTAACTCAAAAGGAATATGACTCTGAAAAATGGAAAAAAATCTCCTTGCATTCAGTGATTTCAACCTCTTATATTGAGAATTTGACACTTGGGCAATTTCACAATCCTCAGTTCCAAGTAAGCTCTCCATAGCTTAGTGTCTGCATAATGATGGCAAATTGAAGTCCTTAGTCAATATTATTCAAGGCAGTATATGATCCAGATCTGGGACAAGTCTGAAATTATACATCAGAGCCCCAGAAAGAGGACAGTATATTTGGAAACTATCAGGTTGCATCAGAGGACAGAATATGAAACAAACAGGGATCTGTATTTTGTATGTGTCTTGGATTATGAGTATTATAATGCAAATGCAAAGAATTTTTTCATCTTACCATTTTCCAAAAAAAGAAAAGCCTTTGAAGAAAAAATAAAAAGGTTTAGAACACTCTTGTTTTGCATGAAGATATACTCCAGTATTCATATTTAAATCTGCATTACACTTATACTACATATCTCATTCAAGATATGCAATATTTTGAAACCTAGTTGTCAAGGACTTTGTTTTTTTCCTAAGTTACACATAACATTCTTATACTCCAGCTGGCCCCACAAACAAATCTCTGCTCCTACCTTGAGTTTCATGGGTTTCTTTGGGATTCCATACAAGAAATAATGATACTTTACTACCTACCAGTTTTAGACAGGGTAGCAAGAATACTTTCTGTAGGTTTGATAAAAATATGTAGAAGAAGAGGTCCTCTGAGAAGGAGCACCTTAAAGATCTAGATTTATTCTCTGCTACTTCTTTGTTTCTCACCCTAAATTTACTTGTATCCGACCTTTTGTCCTGACTCCATAACAAAGTTGATATATCAAGAAAGTAGTTTTCAAGAAGATAGGAAATAATCTCTGCATCTCCTCAAAAGAGCCTTGAATTGCTAAACCCAAAAGATTATTTAACAGGATCTTCACTATAGATCTGCCTACATTTAAAAAAAATAAATTAAAAAATCACACACATCACATTTTCCGGTTCCATCCATCCATGCAGTATTCCAGATGGCAGGTTCTTGATTTTCCTTTTCATGCACAAATATGTGTATGCCAATCACTCCTGATCATTTAAGTTTGCTCTTCCTTGTGGGGGCCTGTGACACAGAGTCTCCCTAGAACAGGTATTTGTTTACATCAATGCAAGAAACATTCGAAAAAGAATTCCAAAGCAACAAAATAATGCACTTCCATACATGTGAATTATATATGAATTATATATAGTTTCATCATAGTGTTTGCATTACTAGCAGGTAGTTGTTTAAGGTGTGTATGAGTTCATTTTTACAGAAAAAGAACACAACTAATTTAAGGTCTTTCAAAAACAGATTCTGGGGGCCTACAGGGAAACTGTCTTTTCTCAATGTGTATGGTAACTATTTGTGCTGCTGCTCAAATAATATACCACACAATGTTTTTTGCTACAGACACTGCAACTCAAATTACTCTCATGCCTCACATTTATTTTACTTAGTTGTAGTCATGAACTGTAATTGTAATCATGAAATTGTAATCATGTAATCATGAAATCATGTAATCCTGAAATCATGAAATCATGTAATCATGAATTGTAATCATGAAAGTTGTAATCATGAAGGTAAGGATTTGCCTGTTATGGCCACTCCACTTCTTAGCCTTGATTTGCAACTGACATTTTTGTGACAATAAATGAATCTACTAGGACAGTCTGTTTCTCTCCGAAATCTAACACCTAGACAATTTATTCACCAAAGTTAATTTTGCTTCCTAGTACGGTTGAACTTTCCAGGTTCTCCCTGTAAGCAGTGAAGGTAAGTTCCTCCGAAGATGAAAGTTAATTTCACATTCCAGCCTTTCTGAACACATTTTGTCTCTTTCCATTGCTATGGAAATACAGGAATACAACATATAATCCACAGTTTAAAGTACAGATCAGCATTTAACATCAGACTTATATTTGTCAGTGCACCTTTTTGTTAGCACATAGTTCTCATTAAACCAAAATACAGCCACCTAAAGACATTTATACCATTTCCTTGCATAATACTTTCCATAGTGAGAAGGTTAGGTTTATTAAACATGTAGCTTAAGGCTATGTTATACTGGATAGACATCTTAAAAAACTTTCTCTTCTTTGTAAGACTCTCTCCTATTTGCTTTGGTTGATGAGGAAAAGTTAATTCTTGAAATATATTTAACTTCCTTTGGTGGTGTTTGCTGAACCACTTTTCTTTCTTACACCAAGACACTGAAAATAATTGTAAAACAGCAAAACTGGAAGAATTTTTTATTCTCTAACTTGGAAGAAAAAATAAAAACAGAGATCAAGTCTTCTGTAATGCTGAAATAAAGCACAATGAGATTAGGAAATGAATGAAAGACGGGGGAAAATGCTAGAAGGAATAAAGGAGGACTGACAGACACAAAGATGAGGTTTGTGGAAGGAGAACATTCCTTGAAAAAATTGTCCATTTTATGGATCCAGTTTCATTCCTCAGTGATCTGCTAGAATTTGTGTTCTGTTTCTTATACTCTGCGAGTTACAGAAATATTCTGTATTTTATGTGCAATTAGAATTTCTGCTCTAATCTACTTCACCTAATTCTCAAATAAGGCAAGTCAAAAGGGTACATCTCAGCTCGTGTAATCCTGTCAAAGAAGCAAAGATTTCCATGTGCTAATTGCATCAGCATTGGGATGACTGGATGATATTATAACAAGAATATATATTTTTGCTGGTGTCTCTGAAAGGAGGATGATGGATGTGCAATACAAAAAAATGAATCAATAATCCAAAGCTATGGGCCTCACAAAATCAATTTTGTTGCCTAGAGTGTTCTTCAAAACTATGAAAAAAGTAACGTTGTGAAATGAGATGAAATGATAGAATAATAACTGAAAGACCTGAAGCACTTTAATCACCTGAGTATTTTGGTGGTTTAATCACACTGCAATATTTATGCTCCCACTGGTATCTTTCCATTATATAGGGCTTTAATCTGTTTTTCTTGAGAGTAAGACAGAAATGCCACAAGAAAAATTGTCATCCAGGCAAGGAGTTCCCTTTCTCCCTGAGCTCCTCCTTCCACATTACCTGTTTTTTTGGTTTGTTTGTGGGTTTTTGTTGTTATCTTTGTTTTGTTTTGTTTTGGTTTTTTTTCTTAATTTAATATAACAATATAAAGAGAGAAAGCCAGGTAAAGAGGCAATTTCTGCAATTTTGGTAACCTTGCACTGATTTTCACTGAAATAGTTTACTCACAGCAAAAATTCTAATTGAGTACACAAATTAAAAATATCTGCAATGAACCAACCAAATCAGCTTTAAGTTATTAAACGAACACAGATTTCAGATGTATATTTAAAATAAAAAACATGCTACCTTAGTAAATGTGATAAGTTGAAACCATATGTTTCCTCAAACTTAGGCAAATTTGTTTGCAAACACACATAAAAAGAGACGAATTATACAGAAAACAAATATTATCTCAGAATTACTTAGTGTGTGCTCTGAAAGTAGTTCTAAATGAAACAGGTAGTGCAATTCCAACTGAAGAAATCACTTCTCAGTCCCAGAAACCAATTGCAAACCAGCTATGTGAAAAACATAGGAACTAATTACCCAGAAGAAAGGAATAACTTGTTGCCAGAAGGCAGTCAAAGTTTTAACAATCTAGATCGTAAGGGGCATATCCAGAGAAAGCCTTAATATTTAGAGAGGTAAACTGGTCACCTACAAGGCACTTGTAGGTGTCCTGATTTTGCAAACTGAATCAGGAGCCTGAAAAGAGAAGTTCAGACACATGCATGAAACTCCTTCTCCAAAGCTTACAGAACTTTAATCGGGATTGCAGAATGGAAGTTCTGATCTACCAAGGGCAGCTAGGGAACTGTGACCCTATGGAGATGTCATTCCACCAAACTGGGACATGTGCTGAACTAGCTTATTCTCTGAGTTGTTCTTTCTAGATGTCTGTGCCAGCCTGCACCATCCCTCATGGCATAGTTCAGTTAGATTCAGCAAACAGTTTGGAACTCCTACCCAAAGAAGAAATTATAGAAGTAGTAACAGCAGTTGAGAACTGTGGGTTCTAATTCAAGCTTGCACAATTGTGCATGTGTTCTAGCAAAACAAAAACAAAAAAACCCAACAAACAGAACCATGGAATTGTTTAGGTTGGAAAAGGCCTCTAAGATCACCAAGTCCAACCATTAAACTAATCCTGCCAAGTTCACCACTAAATCATGTCGCTAAGTGCCACATCTACATGTTTTTTAAATACCTCTGGGATTGGTATCTCCACCACTGCCAGGGCCAGCCTGTTCCAATGTTTGACAACCCTTTCTTGAAGAAATTTTTCCTAAGATCCACTCTAAATTTCCATGACACAACCTGAGGCCATTTCCTCTTGTTACTTGGGAGAAGAAACTGGCACCTGCCATGTTACAGCCTCCTGTTAGGCACTTGTAGAAGGCAGTGATGTCCCCTCCAAGCCTGCTCTTCTTCAGGCTAAACAACTCCAGCTCTCTTACTGCATAAGACATGTGCCCCAGACCATTCACCAGCTCTGTTGACTTTCTCGGGACATGCTCCAGCACCTCAATGTCTTTCTTACAGTGAAAGACCCAAAACTGAACACAGAAATCAAGGTGTGGCCTCACCAGTGCCACGTACAGGAGGAAGATCACTGCCCTGGTCCTGCTGACCACACTGTTGCTGATACAGGCCAGGATGCCACTGGCCTTCTTGGCCAACCAATGTGAAACAAACCAGAAATAAAGCTGCAGGCAAAATAAATTTAAATGACTATGCCTGCAGTGTTTTGATGTAAGTATTGAAGCTACACATTAGATTTGCTCAAAGCATGTGTACACTATGCCTAATATGAACTTCTAACTTAATGATAATTATGTTTCACTGACATACATACCCTCACTCCTGGTACTTTGTGAAAGCTCTGATTAATTGTCAATAAAATGCTGATTGAGGCCTACAGGCCCTTTCAGATTATATCCATTTTACAAATGTTTGCACTGAAGCATGGGAAGACTTTGATGTTTTCACTATTTTACTTCTCCTTTCTTCTTTGGTTTTAAACTCACACAGCCTGTTTGTCATTCAATAGACAACTCTCATTTCCTTGAGTCATCATACTCAAAAAATTCAAAACTGAAAAAGGAAAAATAAAATATTGGATGTAATGCATCACCCTCTGATATGGGAAGCTTTTAATTTTTCTTTTATCAAAAATTCAAGATGCTGAATTAATTAGACCATTAACACATTAAAAGTAAGTGCTAAGTATGAATAGCATCAATTTAATCACAGCTGAGTCGGTTTTATTTTGCACAACTGGGGCTGTATTTTCTGCGAAGAAATTAGATAGCAATTAGAAATTATTCAGCAATTAAGATCTAAGTGTGATGATTCTCTCAATGTGTTATAAAGTACCTGACTGAGTTTTGATTATACATTAGAAGTTGTCTATATTATCAGCTTAAAAACACATGCTTCCTATTAAGGATACCAAGCAACAAATGCTCCAATACAGGTGGGTCTTGGTAACTTCTAATTTCTGTGCTTCAGAGTTCCAGTGGTCTTTTTGTAACTCTCTATGCAAGAATGATCATTGAAACAAAATTATACTGACCAGTGTGCTAAAAACCATGTGAGATAACAGCTTATAATGGTTGAAGATCACTTTCCTGTATATTCGATTAGAATATGAAACATTGTTTTGGGATACTTTTGCTTCCAAGAGGAGATTCTTGGAAAAAAAAAGAAAAAAAAGACCCAAGACATTTTCGAAAAACACTATCAAAAGGGCATCAGCCAATCTCACAGAAGAAAAATGTTTTGATGTTCTTAAAAACACTGAAGTGTATTTGTTAAATAAATATTCTTATTCTTATAAATAATTCATAGGAAACCTGTTGAAATAATATCATTAATTGCATTTGGGAATGACAAAAATATATTCTTCTTCCCACCAGTATGATAATAACTTTTTTGGAGTGTGATCAATTTATCTGCTTATAAAAAGGTGATTTACTGGCAGATTCCATTTCGGGAAAACCACAATATTTCTCATTAAATGTTGATAAATTAGAACATTCTGAATCCTCTTGTGCTGAAGGTATATATTAAAATAACTGGAAAATGTATCTAAATTAAATTATTCACTCACTCAGATCTATGTTCTCATGGTGGTCTTATTTCTTTGAAGTGTATATCCCTAATGTCACATCAGAATCTTTGGTTTTAAATTTCAGAATTAACTGATGGAATTCAAAGAAGGCTTGGAAATAATGAAAAACTTGGCAAAAAATTCATACAAATAGGAAGAATAAGTGTCACAATGAAATATAAGAACAATTTGAAAACTTGATTTAGTACACAGTTAATGTTATAGCTCTGATAAGACTAGTATACTAACCTGGATTAATTTAGCAATAATCTTATGGCATTAGGTTGCTTTTATTCAAATCTCAACCATGAATCATCTAATTCTGTGAGAATCTCCATTTTTAATTTCAAAGAAAAGAAAAATAAAAACAAAAGCTATAGCATCTAATCTTCTTAAGAGCAGGGAACCCTGAGCAAATTGTATGAGAATAATCTGAAATCTCTAAGTTCACAGAGAAATTAAGAGAACCTCAAATGCATTACTTTGCAAAAGCTGACAACATTCTTTGTGAAAGGACTTTTATATTTCCCAGTGGAAGAAGCAAACAGTTGAAACGTTCTGGGTAAGAGCTTTTCATTAGAGCATATTCAATCACATCAGAGGATATCTACTGTTTCTTACTAATAACCATGACCCACTTGAAGGAGCATCACTGCCACTGAAATACACAAGCAGTTCTGAAAACACTCAAAATCCAGCACTGGCAGCTCTTGTAGCTGTGGGCACAATCTCTTACTTTTGCCATGAAACATGAATATGCTTCTTCCTTTAGAGACTATGTAGTACTGCAGTTTGTACAACAGAGTTCTCCAAAGTATGTGAAGTACCTTTCAGACAAGAGGACGTTTTTCCCCAAGTGAAGTCCAGGTGCTGTAAAGCATGCAGGATAATTCTGCTGTGTGGCTTCACACTTGGTTGAATGCTACAACAGCTACACAAAGTACTCTCAATCACAGCTCTAAAATTTGGCTTTCAAACACTGACTGCACAGGTAGAAGCTGTCAGAAGTTAATGTTAATTTTCAGTTATTGATAGTGTCAAGGCATTTTTATTGCAGCCAAAAGAAACTTGAGCTTCAGTCTGCCCTATTACAGCCCCCCGTTTTGCCTTACAGTGACCGAAAAAAGTCACAGACAAAATTATCATTCTGGAGAGGTACCTCCTACAGCACAGTGCCACCCCACACTTCTCTCTCTGAGGCATGTAAATCCTAATAATATTTTGTTTTCATCTGCTCTACATTATTTAATCTACAAAACTGCTCATGATCACTACTGAATAATATAAATTGATAACATGAAAATATTTTTTTGTACGAGTTGGTGTAGTGCAACCATTAAAAATGCTTGGATTTCACAGCACAAAATAGTTAAAATAAATCAATTAAATCTTCATTTACCAGTCAGGTAAATTAAACAAGAGAATTTTGCTCTTCCTAATGGTTTACTGTTTTTAATGACCAGCTGTTTCAGATATCACTCTTGTATAAATGCACCCTAATAGCATATTCCAGCATCTGAAGCCTCTTTTTTATGAAAGTTATTTTGTTTTTAAATTGTATTTATACCTGATAATTCACAGATTTATAGAAGACAGCTTAGAAAGTAAGGCACATAAAAAAGGGGTTTTATCATGCAAAAGAATAATACTTCCATTTTCAGCCAATGCAAAACTTTCTTTCCCTTTCATAAGATTTAGCGGAGTTTCATTAAGAGTACATTTACCCCACACATTTAAACTACAGTGGCATTATGGGGTTTATAATAAGACTAAGTAAGCATTGTTAGGTCTTTTTTTGTTTCTTATATAGTAGCAAATGTGAATAGTAGTCTATGTGTTGGGGAGCTTGCTTAGACTGCTAGTCTCCTCCCAGTCTGCAGAGATTAGGCAAACAGCTCCTACATCTCAGCAGTACTGCTCTTCCTCAATCACTGGAATGCGCTCATGTTCCCTTCTCTTGCTCTCCTGCCAGCCTTATGGTTCTGGCTAACAGTTTCAACAGAAAGCTTTAACCCTTTCTCAGAGCGCATCCTGGCCAGCTGGTGAGCATACTCTCACAGTCTCCACCACTAAAGACAACAGAACTTTGCTCTTTGATGTCCTAATGCTCTGGAACAGGGCACTTGGGAACCCAAGTGAAAAGAATGTCTACTGCAGGTCAGGGTTTAAGTTCCAGTGAGGGCACAAATTCAGACACACCCAAAAGCCCCTTGCTCACTACTGAGCCTCTTCAGAAGTTCACTGACCTCTTCCCTGTAACTTTCATGCAGACTGTCTCAGGAGGCTTGGGTCTTCCCCCTGGCACTTATAACATAGGTTGCACTGATTTGTTTTAACCTGTATCTTATGACTCAAATAGGTGAGCAAGTTTTAGATGTTTTCAATAATTAAAACTTTTAATTTATTTTTCATCAATACTCTCCTGTTTGTAATTTACAAAAATTACCAATAGCAATGACCAATGTGTATTATTAAACAATCAATATACTCTTTTATGACATTTCTAAGCCTCCACTGGACCCATGTAAACCTTTGGTATCTAAAGAATTTGGGGCTGGGAGTTCCAGAGCTTCACATCACACACACAGCATGAAGGATCATTTTGGTTTGTTCTGACCTGGTCACCAGGCAACTTGAACTTAAAATAAGTTAACCTTAATTTCATAACAATACATTTTTTGTTTGTTTTTGTTGTTAATTATGGTTTTGTTTTTATGTTGTTTTGGTTTTGTTTTTCTGCTGTTGTGTTTGATTGGTTGGTTGGCTGGTTTGGTTGTTTATATGGGTTTTATTTAATATACTCTTGACTATAGGCTTGTTTTGTGTGAGTGATATTCACAGATGCTGACTTTGGGAAAGAGTTCCCTTCATCAGATTGATACTGATCCGGTGAGGTGGCAATAAATAAAACATGGCTTCTTCCTGCTAACTTAATTCTGGACAAACTTCCATAGTGTTTGACTGAACAGACTGCCATTATTACTATTCCTGGAAGATGTGTCACAGCTTCTGCTTTCTCAAGCTATACAGAAAAGACAAAAGAAGAGTGTACACTCCACCATCTTTCACCTGTATGAACACACAGTGGAGAAAACAGCCTGGATCAATCTCTACAGCTCTCTTACAAGTGAGAGCAAACACCTGCACCTCAGTTGTCTATTAGCTTATGGGAGATAGAAAGGAGAAGGAAGGCAGCATGAATTTTTTGTCAACCACCAGTGAAGGAGGAATGAAACACAGCCTTTTTGAGGCAAGAGGAGTCACAGGTATTCACTGTCACCATACAAGCACTGAATGAGTTGAACAGTTTCATATGGTCATCCTTGCAAATAGCATCCATTTCATTCCTGGTAATACTTAAATTTCAAACATTTTATTTCTCGAAAAATAATGACTTAATAAAATCGATTAATTTTAAACTATTAATTTTCATTTTTTTCTGGGATTTTAGTTCTTAAATGCCAAATATCACAATTTAGCATAGTTTTATATAGGCATAAAGTCACAGAGTACAGCTCTGATGAAAACACATTGAAAATATGTTTTATTTTGCTCACAATACAACCAAAACTGAAGCTATCTTTTGATTGTGTTTAATGCCTTGCTAAGGTATATACCTGGTTATGCATGAGCTTTCCCTATTACTCACCGGAAATGACTGTAGAAAAGCCTAGTCAAGAGAATTCAGAGGGTATATCAGACTGAAATTTGGGAAAAAAAGCATGTGTGGTATATTCATTAATCAATGAGAGTCCATTTTACAGTCTTTTTTTTTGTGCCAGGTACTGAAATTAGATCTCTTAAGGGGGCGTCTCCTAACTCATAAGGCACCCTATTGAAATTACTTAAGTTCAACCTACAGATTTCACTCATAACCTTTCATCCCACAACTGAAAAAAGAAAGCCACAGTTGTCATCTAAACTATGCTGCATTTGTGAAATTCCATGTTATTGCACATTTCTCACTAAGAAAAATTTGCAGATGTACATCTATCTAAAAGGATCTAAAATCTAAATTTCATTTGCACTTTAAAGTCAGTCTTTGAACAGGCATTTTTCAATCTGAGGTGAATCTTACACTCACTAAAAAGTGAGTGTAAGATATTATATTCTGTAGTAATACAAACAGAAAGTATAATAGGATGGAATCCTGCAAAGAACTGTTAAAAAGCCATGAATTTAATGAAAAACCTCTTTTGAAAGATTGTGAGGAATTAATTTCTTTTCATCCATATGACTGCAAGTCAGCAACAGAAATTTTAAATACAGTAATTTGGTAGATAATTGAACAGATTAGTACAGATAGTGTTACTACCAAAAAATGCTGCAGATATTAGTTTGGCAAAAGCAAGATACTTCATGTTGATTTCAGTTGGCGACTGTGGTGTAAATGCATTCACAGTATACAATACTCACAGTACCAGTTATTAAAGACTGAAACTGGCAATAGAGGTCTGCATCACAAAGAAAACTACAAGCTTAAATGTTGATGCAAATTAGTTCTAAATTTCTTTAAAATAAAACTTACTAAGTGTGCAGTAATAACTTCAAACTTCACTGTTTTGCTTTCTATTATGTAACTTGAAATTTTCTAGCAAGGAGTTCTCTTGACCCTCAAATTAATTAGTTTGATCTCTTTACTCTTATTTTTAATCTTTCCTAAACCTTCTGGTGGCATTGAATTGCTTGTGGAGAGTAACAGTACTTGTGGAATAAAACAGCTGGACTGAACTAATGTGTTGGAAGAAAGAAGAAACTTTTGCAATTTATTAATGTATTAAAAGGACTGTTACAAAATTTTACAATTTAATTATTGGAAGATTATAGTACTGCTTCAGTGCTTCTGTACTGTGTTAAATAAACTGTACGTGCAAGGAGTAATAAATGAAATTGTTAATTTCAGTGCATCCTTAGGGAATAGTAAGAGGGGGAGTTTACATTATTTAGAGCTCCAAATGGATTTGAGTTTATATACAGTAATAAATCTTAACTCCATTGTTAATTAACCCTGCCTCAAGCCCCTTTTTACCTTAGAAGTTGAAAGACAGTGTCTGTTAGGATAACTCACCATGCATATGCTTAAAGATGTTTAGGACTGGGAGAATTTGCCGATAATAGGGCACCAAAGCCTCTCCCACCATGTCAGCTGACACCACCAGGTGCTGGAGGACTTTCAGTGTGGTAATCAGGACCTGTCGGTTACGAAGGTTCAGTGCATCTGTGATGCAAAAAGAACAACAGGCAGAAAGCAGAATTAATTTCTAAAATGTAGAGGGAGGGGGAGGAGTTCTCTAATGGACAAATTTAATTAAAGTGTACTCTGCCGGGGATTGTAAGTGAGGCTTTATTAGCCCAGCTTTGAAAGATGGATTGCAGTCCTGATGTTATAAAACACTGCCTTGTCTGATTGTTATTTGTTCCCACAATTTGTGCTGACTCTTCAGTAACCCAAAGAATGCAGCTCATTATTCCCTCATGCTGCCTGTGTAATACTGGTGTGGTCCAAACAAATGAAAAATAAATGTTCAGTAAGTACCATTTGGGGCCAATGGAACTGTACAACTGCAAGACAACCTGCAAAGGTTGACAACAGATACATTCTAGTGCAACAATTAGTGTTTGTGTGTTTGTACTCATTTATTTCATGATCATTTTATTCATTCAACTAACAATTCCTACTATTCTGAGAATCAGTACAATGAAGCAAATGTTTACAGAAAAAAAAAAACCCACAAAAGAAAACCTTGTAGGCCTTTTTCAAAAGATTTTGTCTAGCCTACTTAAATTTTTCTCTTAGCTTTCAGTGTCATGCTTCTAATCTTATGACACTATGACATTCCATAAATACCTTTTGTTTCTCTTTTTTAATTTTACTAAAAGCAAGTACTTTGCATTCTCTCTCATAATTAGAAATGAGTCATGCTTGAAATGTAATTTTTTTCCTTGAAAAATCCATCTATTTATAAAAGCTTCTCTGAAATTATGCAGCTGGAAGCAGTTGTCAAATTTGGTACGCTATTATATATTGGTCTAATTCTCCAGTGTTCTGACCACTTACATAGATGTTTACAACACTGCACAGAGAAAGAACTGAAAAAGATAAGCCCATATTCATTGCTATGTTTGATAATCACAGAAGTATATAAATATGTGATTCAACATACCATAACATGACATTAAGCATAAGCATTTGGAAAAAACTGTAGTAAAGAACACAGCAAAATTTGAAAAGGAGTTACTAACAACTGTTTCAAGAACTGCCCCTTGAAAGTGAAGCAATAGAATTGAAGATGTCACCAGGGGATTGGAACTAGATAATCTTTAAAGGTCCCTTCCGACCCAAACCGTTCTATAATTCTGTGATTCAGTATTTTTGGTGCTAAGTTTTGTCAGTGCATGGGAATGCCATTTCATATGGAATGAAGTGGTATTCTTACATGGGAGCAATGTCAGTTTTTTTCCTGCTCTTTAAGCAAATGCACTGTACCCCACCCACTTTTGCTTTTTATTGCTTGTCTGCAGAATGTTCATAATCAAAGTTAGAGCTCCAAAGCAAGGGAAGGACAGAGAGGTTGTGTGAATGTGTAGAGACAACTCTTGAAAATCAACCAGTAAGCAACCTCCCTTTATGCCTCTTAGCATGCTTGTGAACAGCATACTGAACTTACTGTTAGGCAACAGAGACCCCCAAGGTACAAAAGTACTACTGCACATCATAGTGATTCCAAGAAAATACAGACTCAATGCCATACTTCTTATTTGCTAGTCCCTACTGTAGTCACCAGGCTACAGTTAATTTCATATTGTCCCTGAGCATAGTAATGAAGCCCACCAACGCAACATGATCACACGCAGTTCCACCAGAGGTTGGCTATTTCAAATTATGCTTTTGTGGGTAGATATTTTAAGGCTGTTTAGCCAAGAGAGACCCCCTCCCCACCCAGATACAATTTTAAAGATTAGCTTCAAGACATAGGTAGGAAAATATTCTTTTACAGAGAAATAGGCATTATTCATTTTCATAAAGAAGTGACTAGAAAAGGAAGTTCTGGGATTCCAATATGGATTTATTCATGACTAAATTGTCATATATATAAATAGTAGCTAACTGAACTAATAGGGAAATTATCATTAACACTTGTATTTTAAGTACAATAATTATGTTATTCACACAAACATGAGTGAACATTGATATTCATTTGTATGAATGAATTAATACAAATACATAAAATTGAATATTCATACACACACTAAGAATTAATTAAAGACATAAAAATTAATCATTGACAGAACTCACAGCTTCTTAATCCTTAATCAACAAATTGTATCCACTTCCAGGAATAGTTCTCCCTGACTGTAGAAACTGTCCTAGAGGAAGAGAAACCTTATTTTGAGGCATGCAGAGTGTGTCATGTAAGTGAAAATGGCTGTCCTCTATGGAGAACTTTTGGGTGGATCCCATCTGAGGTCATAGACTTGTCTCTGTCTAAGTGGTGTAGTAGGTCTCTGACCATTTCCCCTTGGATTATGGTGACTTCATTCTGCTCCCCATCCATGTCTCCAGCTCAGGAGACTGGGTATTTCTGATTTTACTGTTAAGGACTGAGACAAAGAAGTCATTAAGTACCTCAGCCTTTTCTTCATTCCTTGTGACTATGCTTCCCCCTACGTTCAGGAAAGGATGGAGATCCTCCATCCATCCTCCTTAGCCCTCTTTTACTGATGATGTATTTATAGAAACATTTTTAATGTCTTTTATGAAAATAGTCAGATTTAGTTCTACCTGGACTTTGAGCCTTCTGATTTTCTCCCTACATAACCTCATGACTCCTTCCAGTCTTCCTGAGTTGCCAGCCCCTTCTTCCAAAGGTCATAAACTATTTTTTTCCTCAGAATCCCAGAAAAATACATGTGTTCAGTCAGGCCCATCTGCTGCATTATTTTTTGGCACATGGGGATGGCCTGCCCTGCACCTTTAAGATTTCTTCTTGAGGAGTGTCCAGCCTTCCTGCACCCTTCAGGTCTGCTTTCCAAGGGACTCTGTCAACCAGACTTCTAAACAGGTCTGCCCTCCATAAGGCCTAGGCAGCAGATCTGCTGACCTCTCTCCTTACTTCTCTGAGAATCAAAAACTATCATATCATGAATGTTGAGCCCAAGCTGGCCTCCAGCCATCATATCACATAGATCTCTATCCTCTACCTCTATCAAGACAGAAGACTGAAGGACCTCACTGGCACACCATCCCTCAAACAGTGATGCACTGCACCCACGCCTATCTCTAGTTAGCCTGGTTTGGTCCCTTTCCCCCTTCAAATTTCATTTAAAGTTCTTTCAATGAGCCCTGCTAACTCCTGAGCAAAGACCTTTTACCCCTTTGATACAGATACCAGCCAGCCTGAGGTCATTTAAACTGACCCATGGTCAAAAATATTCAAATCCTTCCAGTGACATCAGGTTCAGAGCCAGGTATTGATCTGCTGGCTCTTCCTGCTTCTTCCCTCATCATTCTCTGTAACTGGAAGGGTAGAAGAGAGATCTACTCCCATTCCTGATCCCTTAAGCAGCTGTCCCAAGTGTTTAGATTGCCCTCAGAATTCTTGTTTGGACTTCAACACTGTCTACCCAAAAAATAAATAACTGATAATAATCTCAGGGCTGTATCAGGGTAGGCAGCTTTCTCTTCACATTTTTAACCTGAGCCTCAGTGAGGCATCAGGCTTTCCCAAAATGTGGGTCCACTCTGCATATTGAGCCTTCTGTTCCCTGCAAAAGGGACTTTCCTATTACAAGGGCAAGTCCTTTTTTTTCTTTATGGAAGCAGTTTTGATGAAGGGTGGAGGTCAATTCATGACACCTTCGTGCTAGATGAACCATCATCATTGTTATTGTTTGGTACCACTTGCTGAGCCTTTTATCTACGGTATAGGAGCACTTGGGAAGTGGGGCAGTCCCAGATGAACATACCACCATTGTCCCCTATCCCTTGAGTCACCATGTTCTCCTAAGTGGAGAAAGGATAGGGAATCCTCCATATCATGCACCCTCTCTGCCTGTGATGCCTGTCTTGGAGAAGGTAGGGTGTAATTCCAGTAGTCTCTCTCACTCTCCTCAATACTCCTGAATCCCTTCAAATTGCAGAAATAATGCCGTGTGTCTTAGGAAAACACTTGTAAATATCAAAAGTGAGATCAAATTGACTGCAGAACTGCTGTTATGCTTATTAAGTATTTGGACGGTGGCATTCATAGCAGTCAAGCAGCTTCTGGTTGGATTGTATTAGGTACTTTATAAACATTCAATTAGAGGCAGTCCTTGTCCCAAAGATATGTCAGTTTCAAATATCTGTTTATCTTTTAAAACTCTGGTAATTATTTTCTGTGTACTACCATCACTAACCACCATTCTCCCATGTGAATCAAAGGAAGAAAACATTAATGCAGTATGGGAAAACAGCACATTTCAACACATTGTAAAATGTCAGTGATATCCAGAGTTTAACAGAAATTGAAGTAGTAGTATTCTTACACAGGAATAAAGCAAAAAATTTAAGACTTTTAGTATTGTACAATAGTGCAGTTACATAGTCCAAATGAAGGAAACATGCATAACAATCCAAAGTATTACAATTTAGAAAGCATGCTTGGCTTTTGCCTCTTGGCCTAGAAGTCTGCTGTAAGAGATGGATCGTCACACTAACAGCAGAGTGAGCTACTGGTTTCCTTCTCAATTAAAGATATCTTTCTGCTCCCTAAAGGTTGTTAGACTTCCTTCCTTCAGTGGCACATATTTCATTTTGGTCATCCTGACTACAAGCTGTGGGAATGGATTAAGAATATAACTGATAACACCTTGAAATGATGCAGAATGTAACTGATAATGCCTTGAACTGATGCTTTAAAATGTATGTTTACCTTTGCCATGTATGTCCTTCCCCCTGGAATCCATGTCTTCCCTTTCCCAGAATCCATTTGTACCACTTCCCCAAAACCATGTGCTCCTTCCCAGAGAGTCCTTTCGGCTCTCCAAGACCACCACTCAGGGAACCAAGGGGCGTGACCCACCTTGCTACCTGAAACCTTTCCCCGCCTATATGTTAATCCCCTCATCCCTGCTGGCCCAAAGCCACACAATACCTTTTCCCCCATTGGAGAATCTGAACCCCCTCCAAGGGACTATAAAAAGTCCCTGCTTCCTGAATAAACTCTCTCTCTCTGCTTGGACCCTCTCCAAGCTGCTGTGGTGTCTTTGTTCTCTGCCTAGGGCTCGGGCACCACGGGGCCGGGGGGGGAAACCAGGGAGAGCGCTATTCTCCTAGATGCATGGACTAAAATCCTAGCCTAGGAGACTAATATCATACCACTGCGACCATCATCACCCAACACTCCAACGAGGCTCAACACACATGTATCCACCCGGAACAAGCTATGCATTATAACATCTTCTTGAATGGCAATTTTGAAAAAAACCGCAGCCCAATAAATTGATTCTGTTGCTTGGTAGCTTTCATGATTTCTCCTTTAACAGTATGTACACTTGAAGATGTTGTTTGTGATTATCACACCCATCTTTCCAAAAAACAACAAACTCCAGCTCAAATAATTGCTCAACTGAAGTTTACAATTATTTTTCATTAACACATATTTTATTTTCTACTGCTACAGTTCTTCCAAACAAATACTTTCTGAAGTTCATCGTAACTTTCTTAAATAAAAGAGAATTTTACAATGCTAGCAAGCTAAATATCTGATGCATCTGTTAAATATCTGATGCTCAGTATCTGAGTCAGCCCTGTGTTTCTATTGAAATTTAAAAGCATATTTGAAGCACTGAACATTTTTAGGATAGAATTTTTCCACAGTGCTGTTTAGTAAAGCTTGTTAGCAATGATATGATATGAATTCAAAATCCATTGACTTCAGTGAATGTTAATTCACTGTATTTTTAATTTCAGTTAAATTTTATTGGCAATTTAGATAAGTTTAGAATTTTCCTTTATTAATTTCCTTTAAGAGCAGAAACTTTTGTAAAGATATATGCAACTTGTTTACAATAGCAATTATTGTTTTAAAACACTCAAGTCTTTTCCTTGACACCTCAAAGAGAAGACTCAGAAGTTTTGTAAGTTGATATTTCTTATATTTTATTTTTCCTATCTCAATCTTAGATGTTATCTATAATAGAAACAGTTCTCATCTTTGGGATGGACACACTTTATAAGCCGGGAAACATTTCTCCCAGTACATAGTGGATCTGTTTCATGACACAGTGTATCTTCACAGAAGAGATCAAAACAGAAAATTCCTCCCCAGATAGCACATTGATAGTCTGAACTTTACAGACTAAATCAAGTTTCCCCAAACCTCCATCTTGTGTCTAAATACCAAATTTAGATTTTGGTAGTTATATTACCAGTTATGTTGATAATTTAATTCTCTTTAATGTTCACTGGCCTATAATTATATGCAACTTCTTTTTCAAATACACCTATGAATGTGTTTAGAAACGCCCTGACAGTGTCCTTTTTCTATGTAGATCTCATAACCAAAGATTATAACCAATTCAGTTTGTATTCATATCTCCCACTCAATTGGTAAATGAGTCAACTGTTTTAGAAAAATCTTTGCCTAAAGCAGAACAAGATACATAGAATAGGTCTCCTGAAGGGCAACAAGCACTCGGGATAAAAATGCTTCAATGATTGTGATCTACTTAATCCTGTTGATCAAGGGCTTCTTTCAAACTCACACAGTCAGGTTTAAAGAACTGCTTACATGAAGTGTTCTCAAAATGCAATTGATTAAAGTGATATATGCTTCTCTTACAGAGAATTCTGTCCAAAACTTTCAAAATGCTTAATACTTAACTACCTGAACTGATATAATAGAATTATGCTAATTTCACAGAACAGTAATGAAGGTAATGAACAGCAGTGAAACACAGTTTCAATCAAGAGTGAATAAAAAACAGAATAACAACCTTATGTTCTGTAGTTTTTAAAAGTCCAATAAGATCCTGATCCAAATAACAGTATAGATGCACAGATGTTTCTTCTCGTACAACTGAAAAACTGATGTGTTGCAGTGCCATGATGGGGAGGAGCAACAGAGAGAAAGGCATGAAAACCTCAGGACAATTTTATCATCAAAGACTATGTTTTGTAAAGCCAAAACCTAAGACACAGAAAAGGTTAAGATCCATAAGAGAAAGAATAATGTTTGCAAGAAATATGATCCAGCAAGATATGGAAGAGAAGGTCAGTGTTTTTTTTCCCCAGCTTTAGTTATGCTTGTAATTGTGGTATTTTACTACATCAGCTCCTATAAATCTTGAATTTTATTAACATTTGTGGACCCAGTTTAATTATCTAGTATAAAAAGCACACTGAGAAGAGAGTCCCGAAACCTTCTCAGTGACTATATAGAGTTCCCATCCATTTCTAGATGTCCATTCCTTCCTCTGTACTGCCTAAGCTACTAAAACTGCATTGATTACCCACTCTCCTGATGAAAACTGTTATCTATGAAATGTGACGCTATTTTCAAGAAAGGTCTGAGGAATTAAAGACCAATAGTATTGGCAGCTGTACTGCAAAAATTAATACAGCATTCTAAATGCACTTTTGGTCCTTGAAGAAGGAGAATGTGGACAAGAAAAGCCTGAGAATACAGTTTTCTTATACTTTCAAGAGGTATTTGATAAGGACCCTCAGTGGCTTTTGAAAAGTCTAACTACCATGGGTTCCATAAAAACAAACAATGGCTTAGAGCTAGGAACTGAGGGTAACAATACACAATCACAGAGGAGAAGTACCATTAGTAGGGCCTTGCAGAACTCTGTGCATAAATTCATGTTTTTCAGTAGATCCATAGGTGACTTGGAAGAGTTTTTACTAATGATAACAAAGATTTCTGGTGATACCAAGTTATTCCAGATGCCCAAGATAAGAGCTTGCTCTGAGGAACTGTAGAAGGACTTTACAGTACAAAACAACTGTGTGACAAAATGGTGGATGAAATTCATTACTAATAAATTCTAAATGTTAATAAATTAATAAATTCGGGAGAGAATAACTCCAAACATGGATGAGATTTATCGAATGAGATATTGAATGTACTGAATGAGAAACACAGTTTCTTGTCAGACAGGAGTAAAGGGGAGTAATAAAGAATTTAATTTCCATACCATTTGAAAATACCTGAAATGACCATTTTTGAGCAGAGGAATCTAATGTAAACTTAATGACAATTACTTGTACTAGTTGATGAGACCTACAGGGGAGAATTGCTTTAGTCTTTGAGTATCAAGAAAATTAAAAAAAAAAGAAAAAAAAAGAAACAAAAAACTTTCTTTCAAAGCATTTCAAGTCTATAAAAGCAGGCTTGTTTACAGTTATTTTCAGACTGTGAGCTTAACCAGAACTGCTTCTCAAGAGCAACAGTCAGTCATAAGGAAGATCAAAAATTCCATTTAAGGTTTTATTTGCTTTCTTTAGATGACAGAAATGAACTTACATGATTTCCAGAAAGAAAAAGACTACAGAACAGAAAACCGTATTTATTCTATAAAAATGTTGAAGCATGAAAGGAAGTATTTAATGACTACTAAATATTCTTAAATACAGTAAAGAATATGAGAAGAAATATAACTGGGCTTAAAACAACTGTTAGCAACATGTTCAACATTACTTATCTAAATGCAGCAGTGAAACTGATTTGACATTAAAGGGGAATTAGCTACACTATTGTCTAAGACAATGAATCTATATTTTACATGCAAACAGAAAACTGAAATCAGTTTAATTTAGAAATTTATTAAACATTAAAAAGGACTCTGTAGGTGACACTGAGGAAGGAATGCGCTGTTCATTTCTCTAGATCTGACTCACAAAACGTCTGTTTCCCTAATGAAACATTTTAAACAAAGTTTAATGTACCCTTCCTGGGTCTCTTGTGTGAGAGGATGGATTTTTTTAACAGCATCAAAAAGTTTCAAAACGGATTCACAGTGCAGAATAGAAAAGATTGTGCCAAATGTGTGAACCAAGATGTCTAAGTGTTAAATTTCACATTATTTATATATATATATTTATACTTCATTAGCAAAACTATATCAAGATGTTCCTACTAATTATTTCTATCCATTCACTTCACTTTCTGCCCTACAATTCCCTCATTTATGATAGTGCATTTATAAACCAGACCATTCAAATGATCTGTTTCAAATTAATGCCACTGAAAATACTTTAGATTTATTCCAGATTTGGGGTTTTTTTTCTTCTCTCTCTCTCTTTTTTTTTCCCCCAATACATCTAGATGTGAGATTTTTTTATTTTTTCCACACACACACACAAACCAAAAAAAAAAAAAAAAGCATTAGCAAAAGTCAGAGTGTGGGAGCTGGAACAATTGGTGACTGTGCATGAAGGGGTTGAAAACTCCTACAGCTACACTGCCAGCAAAGCAAATGTGAATGGTAGCATGTTTGCTGCCTCTGAAAGGAGAGGAGGTGCTTCCACACACTGTGTTGCATGTCCCTGATGTTACTCATAGAAATATTAGACAAAGGTGTGGAAAATTCTGGGTCCCTTAGTGTTTATGTCTGTACAAGTGTCTCATGCAGACAACACTGGGGAACTCACAGTAGGAATCTGAGAGTTGCAGAACCCCAATGAAAGCAAGCAAAAAGATTTATAGCTTTTCTGATCTGGCATTTGTTATAGCAAATATAATATTAAAAGCAGTAATTTGTCTCAGAAATGAGTATCAAAATGAATTTTACATTCCCATAATGACAACACAGAATTTAGAACTAGAGTTTTCCATTGACAAGCATATGGTACAATAGGCATCTTCCTGGCTATTCTTAGTTAGTTCTTGTTAGGCCACACATGAATTTTAAGATATAGCAGTACTTTATTGAAAGGCATGGCTAGACAGATCCCCCAGCTTCCTAAAGCTAAGGGAACTCTCACCAGCATCTTTACTTGCCACCCCAGGGGGCTGTGATTCGGTTTTGTTCAGCTCTCTGCCACCAATACAGTTTGTGATGTACATGGGGCAAAATTAGCCTCCTTTTTCTGCCTTTTTACCTGTCTGCAACATGAAAGTAACAACATGGATGTTTCTGGCAAAGAAGACACTTGGCTATGTGTTGTGCATCAGAACTTCCTTGATACTGCTCCAGAATACTTAGCTATATATCTCAATTTATGAATCTTTGCTGGAGTTTAAATAACTCAGACGATGGGAATAATTCCCTGTGAAAGGGCATAAAAAGCCTTAATTAATTCCATTTTCTGATTTTGCATTTTGTTTATTGTTAGCTGAATTCCTTACAGTTTGACAAACACAGGTAATTTGTTTTTCCTGCATTTTATGTCATGCAGTGACTATATTTAAAAACTATTTTATCATCTTTTCTCAATGCAAGGTACAACATATTTTGAATATTTATTCTGAGAAATCAAAATATATTTTGAATATTTGTCTCTTTGAGAAACGAATGCCTCCAAACAGAGGGTTCTTTTCTTCCTCAGAATTTCTAATAAAAAAGAGTGTATGTCCAAAAGAGAACAAAAAGAAGCAATTTTTTTCACCTATATACCATTCTTCTTTACTATTTTAATCATATTTCAGGTATTTTGGAGGCGAAGCCCAGGCCTGTTAACTTCAAGTGTCTAGTTTGTTGGTTTTTTTTTTCAGTCATTGCCTGTCTCCTTAACCAGAAGAAAATTTGTTGAAAGGATTTGGGCTTATAATATCCCACAGATTGATCGAATAATATAATTTTAATCTCCAATGATTTAGTGTTCAAGAAGTGTGAATTTTAAGCAAGGATGGGTGGGGATAGATATCTTTTAAAACCATTAAAATATAATATATAATTCTAACATTTAATTTAAAATGTTTTTAAAGAAAAGCTCTTTACTAGTATTTTCCTTCAATGAACACACAGGAGAGAAAACTGCTTTTGAAAGCATTCTGTCTCTAAAGTTGTTTTTTTGTCTTTCTTTTAAGCTTTTCCCCTTCATCATATATATTACCTTGCCTAACAATAAATTGATTCACTCTTTCACGGTAGAAATATGGTAGTGGCCTAGGCAAAGACTGGTTAATCAGACATAACTCACCCAGAGGGACACTTCAGAGACAGAAACCTGTGTAAAACACGGCTGAGCTTATTGTGGATGCAGCTGAGTCACAGAAATGTATAGCTATTACTACACTACTATATTACACAATCATAGCAAACTTAAAACCCCTTAAAAGTATGCACTTTCAGATTCATGGAATTAAGAGTGTCTTTTTTTTAAATATTAATATGGCTCTAATTAGGAAGAAAACCTTTATCGTTGATAATACTTATACTCTACACACATTGAAGTTGATACAGAAGATTTTTTAAAATTAAAGAATAAGCACTTGAGAATGAAATAAAGCAGAACCAATAATCAATTTTAGCTGGTAGATTCTGGAATGTGCTTCAGCACCATAAATTATTACTTGATTTAAAAGACTGCATATCAAACCCATACAAATATCCTTACCTAGCAATCTCTTTATAATGTTAAATGCTGTTAACAGCTAAAGCTACCAGGTAATCATTTATAAGGTAGACTATGGTCTCAGACTTTTAAATCCTAATGAAGTAGTTGCTGTCATAAACTTGCAGTCTTTTCTGAAGAAATTATTTCAGCTTTCAAAAAAATAATATTATAAATTTATTTGTGTGGTATTGAAAGCACAGTTCTAAAGAAATGACAATTCCTCTCTTAACATGTTTTACTTTAAGGGAAAGAAAACAGTGACATTGCTTGCATAACCTTTCTCAAGTGTCACAGAGTAACCATTCTGAATATTATACATCCCTTTTGACATTTTCAAAATCTACAGTAAGATAGAGATAATGGCATCTCTAATTAATCTTTTTTAAACTGAGAAAAAACTGAATGAAAAAACTCCACAATTCTGACCCTTCCAATGCTATTATTGCAGCATTATTGTCAGGCTTCAAACCACATCCACTTCCCCTTTTCCAAACCTGTATTTGACTTTATTCATTCTCTATCACAAATACAATTACTCTGTTTTGTTTTGTATTAGCTGAACATTCTCAGGAAAATAGGGCAAAGCACAGCAATGATACCATTCATGATTAACACGAAAGTTTAACAAATAAGATCATGCATTTGTATAAGTATAGCACGCAGTCTTAAGAATCACAATACCTAACTAAACAAGGATGATGGTTCAGAATAATATCTCTTCAAGGTACTGATATAAAGAAACAGGAAAGGACAAAATAACATATCTGAAAGACTAAGTGCTTCAAGAAAATACAGTTTTAGTGGTACTACACTTGGAGTTTTAGTTGCATTAAAATAATTTATTATCTTTCACATAATTTAAAAAATCTTTGAATATATAAAACCTTCAAAATTAATATTTTTCAAATGCCATCCATTGATTTCTCACTTTAGATGAACTGGTCTATACAGTAATGGATTTACATCATAAATATACAAAATCAGCTAAGAAAACATCATTTCACATTTCCAAAGACCAAGAATCACCTGTAATGGAAAAAACAACCACTAGCCAGACTGTCTATTCTTCTGAATTAGTGCATATATCATGTGACTGAAGGCATAAGCCTTCTGGCCTTGTATCTTAAAATTTAATTACTTTTGCAATAATCTTTGTGAAATTACAGGCTGTCATGTCTCACAGCCTAATTAGCAACTTTTCAAAAATCTATACCTTATAAATACAGTTTTAAAGATTTTTTTTTTTCCCTTGTATGTTCACCTACTTTTTATTGGGATGATGAGCTGAGGAATGACAGGAAGAATCTTGTTTCCACCATGTTCCAACATGTCATGGATTCCTTGACGAGCGAAAAACTCATATGGAAATTTCGTTTCACAGAGCCCATCAAAGAATAAAGGCAGAAAGTAATGATAGTCCAGTTTTTCAATCTCTACCTGAAAATATAAAATAAACAAACAAATAAATGCAATTTTTCACTACTAACACAATGTGATCAGGCCAACAGATAAATCATGCCATCCACACAGGCATGTTTAGTAAATAATAATTCATTTTTTATCACTGCAGAATATCATTGAGTTTCAAATATGGTTTATGAGCAGATATTAAAATGCAGAAATATTAGACCTCAGGGAAAGAATAAAAATTAATATACTCCCATATATTTTCGCTTTTTTATAAGTCAGTACCAGATTCTGTACCTTATTTTGCAAGTTACCCATAGGAATCAAACCCATCATTTTAAGAATAATACTCTATTTCAGAAAAATCTGATATTATATCGTCATTTGGACACTCATAAAAACTAGCAAGAGAATAAATCCTGTAAGCAACAATATCCAGCACAGCAAAAATATCAATATTTGTACAGAAGTCACAACTTTCTAGAATATTGGCCGAATTTATTTCTTATTAATATCAGGAGAAAATTATTATAAAGAAATTCCATTATCACCTACTGTGAAAAAAAATAAAAAGGTACCTATTTTTAATCTCCCTCCAATCCTAAAATACAATGTGTGTCAATCTTAACAAGTTACGGACCTTGTGAGGGATTTTGCACTCTACTTTTCTTCCTTTTCCTTCTTTGGATCATAAATACTCTACCACATACGCTCAGGCTGGCCAAAGAGAATCAGAATTTTGTTTATGGCCTGAATAAGCTCTGAATACACTAAGAAGTGATTCAACAACAAGAGACTTTCTCTGAACAGAATATGATCCTCAAATTCACTTGGAGACCAATGCATCTCTTTAAGAATCCACTTCCATCTTTAGAGCACTGCTTAGCTGCTACCCTATATTTCCAGTGGGATTAGACAGTATCCAGATAGATGATTCACACCTAATAAGCTTTGTCATATACACCAGGCTGAAGCTCCAAATATCCTAAATAAAATTTATCAAGTTAAGCAAACAAATACCCATTCATTGATTTCAGGACAGAAATTGCCTTCTCACTTGAACTGTGGAAGTCTGGTGTAAAGCAGCCAAGAATTGAATTTAGGTTTTACTTGGGTAAATCCCACAGTCAGAAAGCTGCAGACAGACACTCTGCAACCATGATTCATTTTCCTCTCTGCTTGACCCTGAGTACATCTGAGTCCTGGTCTTGTGTTCTTAGCTACTGACTTGACTGCTTCAGTCTTTCATGTTGAAATGTCTTCATCCATGATAAATCAAAATTAAATTTGAACAGATACTAGAAAGTAAGTATTTCACATTTGCTGTGAACATGTCACTATTGGCAGACATAGTGCCAATTACATACTTATATAGTTTCACGTGCACTGATTGGTAATCTCTTACAGGAGACTAAAAAGAGCAATTGCATAATACCTATTCACCAATGTGAATAAAACCAAGTCCCAGTAACGAACTACACAGAGGAAGAAACAAAGAATACCCACACTTTCTACTTTCACAATGTCATATATGATTTACTTCTCTCTAATTTTTTTCTCATTGGTTTTTTGCTTCACAAGAAAAAATGCCCTTATCAGATGCCTTTAGGGTCAGTATGAAGCTGGGGAAAAGGTCTAAAGTTGCTACTGGAGAGATTTAAATTTATATTAGGAAAAAATTCTTCATAGAAAGGGTGGTAAAGCACTGAAAAAGACTGCCCAAGGAAGTGGTGGAGTCACTACCCTTGGACAAGTTCAAAAAACACATGGCTATGGCACTTGAGGATATGGTTTAATGGTGAACATGGTGGTGGTGCTGGGTTGACGGCTGGATTTCCTGGTCTTTTCCAACCTTTATGACTCTAGAGTCCTTTGAATATCCCAGGGTCAGTTTGTGAGAAAGTTCAAAAATAACTGTACCAAATTATATATGCATGAAGATCTTAACAATACAAGATGACATTCAAATTCCTAAATTGATGAGTTTTGTATGTTCTGAGGACATTCAGGATGCTACTGGCAATACTTGTGAGATGGTAAAAGAATTCTGCCCCGAAAGTCACTGAGAACACAACACAACAATAAAGAAACTACAGTCTTCTGGTGACAAGACTAAATCAGAGGCCAAATTGTTATTACAGCAGGAAAGCTGTATCAGGTAAGTGATTAGATGGTCAAAAAATCATGGACAAAAAGCAAGACTAAGAAGAAGCAATTTTTTCCCTGTTCTATATCAGTAGAACAATAAAAAAATCCTTTAACATCTTTCCTTTTAACATTAAATTTGTCATTTTAAATTAACATTTTACTGAACATTCTAGTTTCAGAAAATCAAAACCAAAACCTACAACAGCTACTTGTATCTGGGGAAAGCTTTAAATGTGAAAAAAAGAGATGCAATTAGTAAGTTGTGGGATTTTTTTTTTTTATTTATTTAATTGGGGGTGTTTTCACAAGCCAAAACACCTTTATCACACAATGCCTTCGGGGGAGTGGGTGGGTTTAGAATATATTCCATATATGGGTTTTTGACAACTCTTTCAAAATTACAAACTATTACCATGGAAAAATATCCTTGATACACATCCACATTAGATTACTGAACCAGGATTTGCTTCTATTTTGTTCCAAACACACACAGTAGAATGTTTCATTTATTTTATGCAACTCTTCACTAATATCTCCTCTAACTGTATCTACCAATTATCTTTCTTCTCAAAGATGTGGTATTTCCAATACACTAAGCAATTTTTTCAGCTGTTCTTTGCCCTTGAAATATGCTTTTTATGTTTCAGATATAAAGAAAGTTTCTGTGTTTAGAAGCTTTTCCATGCTTTTCAGTGATAATAACTGGCAAAAAAAAAAAAAAAAAAAAAAAAGAAGAAAGGTACTATATCAACTCTGAATTATGGTTACACACTGTACACACATCGGAATGATATATCAACTTATCAACTTTAAGATGAATATAATTTCAGAGTTTAAAAACAACTATGATTTCGACACATGGCACAAAAGCTTTATTATGAAAAAACCCTTACAAATTATAGGTATGACAAGCTGTAGATTATAAAGCATTTATGTATACTATTCCCTTCTCAGCCAGTTCCAAAGCCGTAAGTGGGTGGCAAATGGCAAGGCTCTGAAAAGGATTCTGATTTCTAACTTATTTCTTGAAGTGTCAGCTGTCCAAGCATACAGACAATTTTTAGTTAGCATTTTTTGATCTATAATAACTCCCACAATATGGAAGCCAGAAATATTTTGCCTTACATTCTATGGTGTGAAACCCTTTCCTTCTGTGTTTACTGTTTAGCTTTTAAAAGTGGCTATTATACAGCTGTTTAGAGAAAAATGTGATTTTTCTGTTTACACCCACAAAATTCTTTTGTTTTTTTATATCCACCCACAAAAAATGCTGATTAAGGCTCAAATTCTTGGCAAAACTTGTCCACATCTGACAAAATGCTGCAACTACAGATTTCAAGAAGAAATCTCTACAATAATTATTATGAACCTCTTTACTAGTGGTTTGTAAGTTGGGCAGACACAGCCTCTGAACTTACAGTAAATAGGCCAGATATTAAAAATTGATATATATGATTACACAACAAAAGCAAGCGTAGTATAATGAGTAAAATCCTTTTCATGAAACTTCCAGGCTCCATATGTATACTGAAAGCTCACTAGGTGAAAACAATATTCGGTTAATAATTATTGCTTTATCAATACATATAACTAATGTACAAGATGGGAGGAAACTAATGGCAGTGTCACAGTCAGTTTGTCCAGGAGAAAAATTTGTTCCTGTGAAGCAGCTCATAGTGAGAGGCAAGTCTCCTGTGCCAATGAAAAAACAGATAAAAGTCCTTGGTTGAAAGTAGTAAAAT
The DNA here is from genome assembly GCA_013399695.1 of Formicarius rufipectus. NCBI lineage: Eukaryota > Metazoa > Chordata > Aves > Passeriformes > Formicariidae > Formicarius > Formicarius rufipectus. The sequence continues at coordinate 1,584,105 of VXAU01000081.1, read as the reverse complement.
AAACTTCATGGCTAACCTGCCTGCTAATTGAAGAAAGCAAACTATTTGAGAGAACTTAAGGTATAGAAGAGGTTTGAAAATACTGATATAATCGCTTTTCCTTAAAGAATCTTACTCAAAATTATCTAGTAAACTATAAGGCAAACCTGAATTTTAGAAGGTAGTGTTTAAGCCACATAACCAATTTAATTTTCCGTCTCATTTCACACAAATGATTACATAATACTATGTCTTTGATATGATTATCCAAAAATTGGATTTGATCTTCTAGAAACGTTATATCTAACTGTGCATGTACTCATTTAATGTCTTTCTCTAAGGCATTAAAATTAGGTATAGTAAAAGAACCTCTGGAATTGTTGGTTTGATAAGGACAAACAGAGTTTTTGTAAGGATTGCAGAGATTCTGTAAGGGGTAAAATAAGAGTTCCTTTTAAGATTATTTTCATCTCTATTTTGTAAGTTAATGGAAAGAGAAAAGCAGAAACATTCTTGTGCAGTCTCAGTTTAAACTTTCCAATTTTTATTCCAAGATTTCTTTCAACCTTCTCTCACGCTTGCCGTTTTTTGTTTGTTTGTTTGTTTGTTTGTTGCTTCCAAGATCCTCTACCCACAGTAGATATGAAGCTGTGCATTTCCCAGTTTTTGGTTTCTTGCTTTTAGTATATTTGATCCATAATGGCATGTTAGCTTTAATCTTCATTATGGAGAATGTAAAGCTCACTAGTATTTTCCAGACTTGTCTAGATGGAGTTTTCAGTATGGTAAATTTGCTTATGGGTCCAAACACAATTCTGCTCTTGCATTTAGACACTACAGGTTTTCTAGCAAGAAAATATTCTTATTTTTTTAGAAATTTCACCTTTCAGTAGGATCGTACTACAAAAATCCTCTATTAAAGAGTTTTAGTCTAAATTATTACTTGTATTCTAGTCCTTGGAGTGTTACTGTACTGGCTACCTGAATTCAGCTTTGAAATAATTCCTCATGTAAAACTAAAAATATGGAAATGTTATAGAAATAATAATCTTGGATTTACTGCTTTCCCTACTGTGTCCATTTTAACTACAAGAGTAAAGTTGTCATCCATACACATGGTTATGCTTTTAAATGTAGCTGGGACATGGTAACACAAGTTCTGAAAACAGTGAAGAGGAGTATGATATGAAAAGGTTTCCAGCTACGATGCACATCTTAAAGCAACGTAGGTCCAAACCTTCTTCTCTTTCTAATTTTAGAGGCATATAATTGATAATGATTTTCTAACTATCTGCACAATGAGGCTCTTTCTACTCCTAGGTCCAAAATGACACAATACAACTCTATCCCTGCAGACTAATTGCCTCTCTCGCTCATTTTTCCACTGCTTTCTCTCAGCTGACATTGCTGCCTAATCCATGTGAATTCTTTTCAAATTATGGGGAAATACTCAAAATACATCCACTTACTTTTACATATGAATTGGAAGTATGGCTGAAACAGAAATGGTTTGATCAATATTATTTGGCAATATGGCAAACCCAGTCAATTTTTAATCCACCCTTAAGCAACAATGGCTAGAACTGAATAGGATCAAATCTATGTCATTACAGCAGAAGTACTCCATAGATATTATTTGGAGAACAACTGCTACTAGCAATGGTGATGGTCCTGCACATATGTCATGGTTCCATCCCAGCCAGCAGCCAAGCCCCACACAGCCATTTGCTCGCTTCCCCACCAGTGGCATGAGAGAGAGAATCTAAAGGGTAAAAGCTGGAGAATACATGGGTTAAGATAAAGACAGTTTAATAGGAAAAGCAAAAGCTACACACACAAGCAAAGCAAAACAGGGAATTAAGTCACTGTTACTGTGGGCAGGCGTTTGTCCATCTTCAGGACAAGCACTATCACTCCAAACAATCCCTCTTTCTCTTTCTTCCTCCCACTTTATCTACTGAGCATTATTTCTTGTGCTGTGGACTATCCCTTTGGTCAGTTTGGGTCACCTGTCCTGGGCTGTGTCCCCTCCCAGCCTCCCAAGCATCCCCCATCCCCCTTGCCAACATGGCAGTACAAAAAGCAGAAAAGGCCTTGGCTCTATATGAGCACCGCTCAGCAATAACAAAATCAGCTCTGTGTTATCTATTTGTGTTCAGCACAAATCCAAAACACAGCCTCATACTAGATGCTGTGAAGAAAGTTAATTCTACCTCAGCTGAAACTGGCATGATATGATAACCAAAACACTTTGTTTTCAGTTGCCACACCTGAGGGTGACAATCTGATGTTACTTGGGTTACTGAGGTGAGGAAAATGAATAGTCAACAAGAAGGTCAAATCATTCCCTAAATATCTAGAAGATCAATGACTAACTCAGAAATGAAGGCAAGCAGAAGGAAGATACGAATTTGTGTGAAATCCTTTCCAGCTTGAAAGAGAGTAAAGAAGTAACGTGAAACATAATTGATTTTTATTTAAGAAATGGATTCACATGTGTGAATCTCTAAGTCTGTGAGCCATGTCATTCAGAAGATAATCTAACACACTTTTGGGAGGGGGGATTCTAATCTGGCATTTTCGTAAATCTTTTTAATTGTACTGACTGGATTTATATTTTTAAAATAAAGACTTCACTGATAATTCAGAGCAGGCAAGTCATGCCAATATAGAGGAGGATCAGTGTATCACAGAGAAGAAAAACAGGATGACAAAACCCCCCTGGATTATGTGATATAGGCCTTAAAGTATGACATGCAATGTTGAAGTGACAGATTAACAGCAAGGCTTTCTGCTACAGTATAGGAGTTCATCAGTGTGACTTAGTAAGACACGGAATAGAGTTGAGCTGACTAATTAATCATTATGACCCACCAATAAGATGCAGACGTGAAAAGGGCAAATACTATTTAAAATGTATGAGATATTTCCAGTATAGATAGGAAAGCTTTAAGGCAGTTGTGAGAGCTCACCTGTTATTATCATCAATTTGCCATAAAATGAAATATACAGATTTTATTCCAATTGATTTATCACTGGAAGTAACAAACCTGTATATAGGAATATACTAAACTGAAAAAAGTAAAGGAAATTAAGTGGTAACTTATTCTTCTTTATTTGGATTCTGATCAGCTCAAATTATCTGACTCAAGTGATTTCTAAAAAAGCATATAGAGTATACTATTCTTTCAATATGGCAAGTAACTGTAGACTACACTTCAAGGACTGCTTTCTTTCAATTGATGGCAAGTATTATAAATAAAAAATGAAGCACCCTGAGAAAAGAGTTCTGTAAACATGACTCTGACAAATGTGAAACGTACTTGAGAATTGTTTGTGTGAAGCAAACAATGGACCACAGGATCACCTCAATGGCAGACAAAAGTATTTCTGCTACATCAGAATGTATGCCTATCTAGTTACATTCTTCTTACTGTTCAAAGGCTTATTGACACATTTTTGGACACACTCAGTTGTTTTTTTCTTTACATTATTTATTAATATGTTTTATGAGTTCCATAAGCATAGTAAATGTGAAATTTTAGATTACAATAGTGGGGCATTATTTCTCTGCATTTTATGAATCTCTCTTATTTGCAATTGCCTAATATGAGCATTACATGATGTGTAAAGGTAAATTGCACTTATAATAGCCATGTGCTATTATATGTGTGATATACACCTACTCTGAGATGTGAATGGGAATTAACATCTCTGAGGTCCATAGCCCATGGTGGATTAAGTTCCAATCCCAGCTGCAGCATCAAAGAGCCCCCCACAGGTGCACTTAGGCACCAGCAAGAAGCAGTGGAGATGCTCCATTCCTTCACTACAGAACATGCAGAGAATTATCATGGTGAAGAAGAGATGTTCAAGTTTCAGACACTTTATCAGACACCAGTGGAAAATTCTTCTCTGAAAAGGAAAGCAAGGACAACAAGACTGAACCAGGCAAAGGGAGGAGGTAAGGTAAAGATTAATAGCCCCTCTTCAAGGCAGAGTCTGCAGGTACAAGGACAATAAGGAGCTGGTTTCAAGACTACTTTCTGAGGAAGATATATTGATCTTCATTTATTTACTTTGTGCAGTATGCAGGTACTTTTAAACTTTATCAAAAGAAGAGTGAACAAGTTTGTTCATCCCCACAAAACACATACAATGCAGTAGGTTAGTAAAGAACTAATTTAAAATTGTCTTTTTGGAATAAATATTATTTTGCTCAAAGAAGTTTTGCTACAATTTTAATAAGATCAAGTTTAATACTCATGTTATTTTTAAAGAATTTTGAAGGTAAATCAGAAAAGAATGTCAACTGATTGTATGCTATTAGGGAAGCTAGTGGCCAAGTAATTGTTTTCTTATTTTTTGGCATTCACTTCCTTTCTCTTTGCCAATTATTCATGCAAAGTTGTCTGTCAAATTAAGTTGAAATTATTTGGTTTTAATAAAAAATAACACAAAGCACAAAAATTAGAGATCAAGAGCATTGGGACAAAGGCACATATGAAAAAATGCCCATGGGAAAGCAACTCTCTGAAGTTTTCATTTGTTTTAATAATTAAACCATAGCATAAAATACCACAAAACCTTCTACAATGTAATACACAACTAGAATTGTCCATTCATCCAATTTTGTCATGTTTGACACACATGTAGTGAAAACCTGGACATTTTGTGGTGTTAGAAATTATGTAGGCTTCAAAACACAGCATTAAACATTATAATTTTTATTTTCACACACAGTAATTTTTTTTTAAAAAATATAATAGAAATGACAAAGCCAAATTAGAATAGTGATTTTTCTACACTATGAACATTCTATGATACAGTTCCTACCAGTTTCCAACTCTGTACATTTACCTCTAGGCAGGAAAGTGGGCAGAATGGCCATAATAAATACAATAAAATAGTGGTCCTGTGTTCACTTTCACCAACAGAAAAGAAGAAGAGATATTCCTTCAAATGACTTAAGGTGAGTCTACATTAATATCTTACATTGGAAATGTTACACAATTTCAAAGTTGATCCAAACTGGAAATTTTTGCATTTTGCAACAAAAGCAGCAAATGTGTTGCTGTATATAAATGGGATTTAGTTATTTCCTTTTTTAACTTTTTCCATTATTCCTTATTCTGAATAAAGGTAAGGTGTTACTGATAGTTCCCCATGAATAGACATGTTGCTCACAAATTCCAAAAATGTGCTGCCGTGGGGGATTCCTAAGCATTGCCAGAGGAAAAACTATTCTACCTATTTTACACTTGTTCCAATCTGCAAATTTTTAGGCTGTAATCGTATTTGTGGATTACATCACTATTAACAAGGAAAACTATACAAAACAGGAAGGAAGACATAGTTTATTAGTTAATTTCTTATTTTACAGGTAATCATTCTGATTCACACTGCATTTGAATAATTCTCTTAGTGAGAGCAGCCCACAGTTCATGCTGGTTTTCTAAAAAGAATCTATACTTCTCAGAAGCATCATCCAATCCTAAATGCACAAGCTCTCAGTGACTTAACTGGTTGTCTCATAAATTTAGCAAGATCTGAGAACCTACCTGACCACAGTAAATTAAAATTTTTATATATTTCTTGCTCTTATGAAATAAGCTTGCTAGACTCAAAGCAGAAATTTGTAGACTGCACTTTGCAGACTCAGCTTACTGAAAGCAATCTGAGGCATAGTTTTAAGTTAACAAAATAATAGATAAAGGATATCTGGCTCTGTAGATATTGAATTAGGATTTCAAAAAGCTTTTAAATAGAGTCCTTTTCAGGAGAATTTAGTAGCCAGAGGAGGCAAAATTAAGTTCTTTCATGAATTAAAAGCTGGTTACAGTAGAAGTAGCAAGAAGGCTAATGGTGGAGTGCCCTGAGGATTAGCAGAAACTATGGTTCTTAGTATATTACCACAAGCCACAGCAGTTTCAAATTAAAAGTGTTACTCAGAATGACAGATATTACAAAACGTTGCAAAGACTTGAAATTGGTTGACAAAATGAAATGATTTACCAATATGGTGAAAAAAGAATGTAAGATAGAAAAGTAAAAAGTATGAATTATTATTGTGCAACTGCAGTTTCTGGTAATTGCATTGACTAACATTAAGGGCAAATCACACTGATGACTATGCAAAGATATTGGAAAGGTTGGTCTACTCAGGAATTCTTGACTGGAGCTAAATAAAAGTTTCTGCTCACAGAAGAGAATTATCTGAGCTGTCACAACAAGGAGTAATCACAGAAGGCTGGTGGGCAACTGCCCCTCATTTTGGAAGAATCTGAGTTTGCTACTTTTGGTTATACTCCTTCCACCATTGGTTCAACAGACACACAGAAGCTGAGACCCACAATATTTTAAATGCACATAGCAAAATCTAAATTATTTTATTGGTTTAATAAAGGATTAATTTGTAACAGCAAATTGTGTTACACAAAATTTTTTTCATTGTTTGTGATTTCAGCACATTTACTGAACTTACTACTAAAGGGAAATCAACACAACACTATCAGTTTAAAATTCAAAACACTGACATCTAGTCAGTTTCTTGCCAGACCTAAACAAATCCATTTTAAAAATCAAGTGACAAATGTAAGCTGCACAAACTATTGGTCATTCCTTCATCTCCTAGAAGACCTAGCATATGGTTCCTAACTGATCTTTATTTATATAGTGATTAAGCCTAATTAAGGAACAAATACATGTAAAGTGACCCAATTACTCAGGACCTCTAACTGTATATAATCACCTTTTATATTTTTTAATTTTTTTTCGAGGATGGTGGGTAAGGTTACTCTAGTAACTGGAATATTTTAAGACTGTATGTTTCTTTAACATATGAATTCTTTACTCTCCCAGAATATAGACACTAGAAAACCCCACATTTCAGTGAGGTGAAGCCAATCATGCATAAAAAATGCCTGACCTATCTTGTGATTTCTTTAGAACTGCAGGAACTAGATTAAGCTCTGTACTGATTAACAGCATTTCTTCAAGGGAGAAACCGGTTAAACCCTTAGTGATGTTTAAGATGAAGGTACTTTCAGAAAGTGCTAAGAAGCTGCATTTGTGGACAAAATAATTGCATAACTGACTGTCTTTTGAATGACAATTCTTAAAAGTCTTTCTCCAGCTTTTAAAATGGTATATCCACTTGTGAATCTGTTCCCTAGCACAATAGGCTTGTTTTCTTCAATTTCCCATATATGTAAACAATATTTCTCCCCATGACAGAGCAATGTTTGAACATTTCCAGACAATCATCCACAATCCAGAAAGATACTATAAAACAATGGTACTGTTGCCATGAACACTGTATATCTAAGTCAGAAAATCTTGCATCTTACCAACGAAGAAGTTATGCAATCAAATCTTTTTTGAAACAAGTTGGAGAAAGCAGGACCACAATGTGTCAATCTTTCCTCACTTCAGGACTAGTACAGAGGAAAACCAACACCCTCTCACCACCTCCAAATGTGTCTGAGAAGGAGCATGGACCAAGAGTAGTTTTGGAGCAGAGGACTGTCTAAAAGGCTGAGGTCAACCACTAGAAATCCTTTGTCCCATTGCCTCCAAGGCTCCTGGAAGATGGCTCTGAAGTTACTTCACATTTTTCAGTTATGATCTGGTGGAATGAAATAGCCAATGTGCTAGCAATTCTGAAAGGTCCCCAAAGGTAAACTGCAGACAGGTGAATCAAATACTAAATTAACCAATTCCAGACCAAATTCCATGACAAAGCCCAGAAATGGAAGGGAATACTGCACCATCTGCTGGCTGACACCAAACACTGTGAAAGTGTTCTATTTCAAGAGTGAACTATGAAACGAGATAGGCAGGGTATTACTGCAAATTTCAAGGTCAGATTTTGGAACAAGCTGACTGGGTTAACACATAAAAGTTAAAATCCTACCCTTACGAAAATCCACGTTATTTCAAAGATGTCAAAATTCAAGACTAATTTTCAGAACTGGTAACTGACAGCATGACTAGCAGATGTTTGCACAAGCTATATCTGTGCTTAAAACCAAAAGAGGGCATGAGTCATTCCCTGAATCTGATGCACAGTAGTGTGGAAGAGGTAATTTCTGTACAACGAAATTCTCTGATGTACGAAACAGGGTGGGCATTATCTAGGCAAATAAGCCCTAGACAAAATCATAGCAAGGACTGTGCTGTCTGTGTGCTTAAACAGTGTAGTGTCAATGCTCAAGGCCACACTATCACAGAGCCTTGTTAGTTTTCTGGGATAAATGTGAAAGTTCGCATGACTTACACAAACTGAGGTGGAGCAAAGAGCAGAAATACATTTGCAAAAAAAAAAAAAATCAATAGAAGTTGCCTTGCATAACTTTTTAATACTATATTGAATATTTAAAAGCAAATATGAGAAAAGAAACTTTTGGTGCAGATGTATCAATCAAGACTATTAAGCAAGTGGAGTTGATTAGACAGTATTACTATCAAAAAGTTAAAAATAAACATGGCTTTAGGGGGAGATTAGAGTTTCTTGTGGAATCTGACATGGGTGTCTGTGAAATGAGTCACTGAACGTAACCCTTACATTGATAGTGTCACTGAAAATGGCATTTAACAGTTGGAAATAAGTCTTCAGATTACTTTCAGTCAATGAATCCATATGACCTTTGCTGATTTGTTTCTTTGCTTGTATATTTGTTTCTTGTTTGGTTTGGTTTGGTTTGGAGATAATATGCTGTCAATGATTTTAACAGAAACTTAAATATTGAAATTATTCATTCCCTTCTTTGTGGTATGTTCCTTTACCTGTGATAACTTATCTAGCTATAGTCACTGGGATTCCTGTGCAAAATACTGTGCAGTCCCAGTATTCTTCATATATTAAATACAATGTTATGTTATGATACTTCAGTACATTCATAACAACCAGGCAACTCAAAAGATCTTTCTCAATTTAGTACTCATAACAAATCCACTCAGATATAAAAAGTATGGCACATCAAATGGGTTTAAAACACTGAATTTAGAAACTCTTCCCAGTGTAGTTCTGATTGCTTTATTAAGCAATGTTCCCTCAAGAAAATGTTTTTCCAAACTGTATTCATTTCATAGGCTAAGTCTTCAGAAGGACAGAGTAGTTTTGTGAAATCTGGATGGAAAATATAAAAATGTACTACAATACTCAAGGCTTTATTTTATTGTGTTAAAGAAATAACAGACAAAATTGTTCTTGAAATTTAAAAAATAAAAAAGCTTCTGTAACATGGGTGAACCCAATGGTTATTTGCCTAAATTCAAGTGAAATTTCTTACAGTAAAATGTGCTTAATGACTTACGAACCGAGTGAGCTCATCATGGATTATTTTTCAAATAAAACCATGACTAGCAACCCTACTTCAAATGTCAGAATATGGGTCTTTTCTTTTCTCTCTGGCCTAATATATTTTATGTTCTTTAATTGTATTTCTTCTGTTTCAATGCTAAATTTATCTTGAAAATTTACGTGCCCTGTAATGTTGAAAATGTATAGTTTTAAAGGGTTTTAATTTCTTGTTAGCAGAGCCCATATTATTGAGACTCTAGATAAATTTAAGAAGGAAAAAGTAAAATATGGTATTGGTGCATTTTTTCTGTTTTAATGGCACTTTTCAATTATTGAGACAACAAAGAAACAACACCAAATTATTTTCCAGAGTTCCCAGAATCTTTCTTAAACTTTGCAGATCTACTTTGCAGGTGTATCTATAGTCATTACGGAAATCAGTAAAATACACTTCTAAAAACATATGCACTTAAGGCCTGAACATACTGCTGATATTGTGACTGGTTGCCACTATAAAATCCTACCATATAGGCATAATTAAAGACAAGATAATAATATTTTGAATACATGTAAATAATATATTTTGAATTAGTATAACAGACTTAAACTTTTTTTCTAATCAACTCCTTTCAAAACCAGAAGTCATTAAGAAATCAGCTAAATCTTGCATTCTCAGATCAAAATTAGACTTCTCCACACAAAAACAAAATGGGATTCATGTTTATCAAGATTATTTAATATGCCACCATTCCACCAGAGCAATGCTTTCATATTAACCATCCAGCACACTAACTCAAGGACCTTTCTCAGGTTAGAAAACAATTATTGGAGAGGACAAACTATTACAGAGGCTCAGATAAATAATACTATCAATTATGGCAATGATACTTCTGGCTGATTTTTTATTTTCTTTGAAGGTAATAAAAAGTATAAACCAAAGATAAAGTCGTGGAAAGTAAATTGAACTGAAGTAAAATAACTTTCAGTTAAATAAAGTGAAATAACTAGCAGCAAAACACTTGCTAGCTTTAATGTCTTTACAAGCCTCAAGATTTACATTATACAAAATCCATCATCACAGAGTACAGTAAATCAGAGTATATTTCACAGGATCATTGCTCAGTTCTTTGTCTTTTCTATTCAGTTTGTCAGTGAAAGATAAACTGTGCCTTTCAGAGTGCTGCAATCTGAATGTGAAGCAAATAGATTTTTATAATAGTTTTTTAATAGATGAAATGAGATCAGGTCACTGGATTTGCAGACTGTCCTTAAAAAAACACATTGAGGAGGTCAACACCTTATGTTGTATGTTTCTCTAATACTGGTATGCATTCTAGGTATGTATCTTTATAAGTTTACTTAATAAGATTTTTGACTGATACTTCTAAGAGCTTTGTGTTTAAGAAAGTTTCTAGATTCACAAGGAATGCTGTTCTGTTTCAACATTGACCACAAGAATAAATGGCAACAAGTGATGCACAAAATGCATTAGAACTCACGCCTATAAATACATGGGATTTTTTTTCCTTTTCCAACACTTTGTTGGCCATATCTATATTCATTCACAGTTGAATAGCATAGATAAACAAGTAATGCCAGTAAGTTGGACATAAAAGTTAAACAGACTAAAACCAATGTCAAATATAAAGGTAAGATTACAAGCTTAAAAAGACACCTATCCTGGTCATGTGAAGTACAACTGCTTAACAGGAGGAGAAAGGAAGTCAATGCAGATAAAAGAAGCCACTATGTTTGGGTTGGTTTATTCTGTTTTGTGTCTAAAACCTATACTGGACTAGTTTGCCATGTCAATACTCACAGTTGAGTTATGGTTGATATGACTTCATGCCAAATTAATAGTCATGTGTTCAGTTCTAAGTCCCTGGGTGTTTTCTGTTGGTTAATAGAGCTGTAGAGTTTGGAGTAACCCTATTAATGCGACCATTCCTGTGCAGTCTCTAAAGGGAAGAGGAACTTTGAAAAGCAGAGACCAACAACTAAGATCTGGTCATTACCCATTTAAGTAATTTTTCTCAAAAAGAAATATCTAGAAGTCATTAAATTCTAACCATGTAGGATTTATCCATGCAAAGTAAATGGAGGGTATCCTATTTTTTAGAGTAAAATAAAGACAGTAAAGACCTCTGAATAGCAAAGCAGGATCATTGAAACCAATAGAAATGTCACTGCTACAGTAAGACAGATTCTAATGAACAGATAAAAGCGGTCTCAGGACAGAAGTAAACAACCAAAGTTGGCTAAGAAGTCAGAATTTTTATTTGATTACCGGGATATCCTAGATAGGTTTTGATACAGAAATTCAGTGTGAAAGTTGCACTTCTCAAAAATAGACGAAAATGCAAGAGAACTTGTTGATAGAGTTGTTCTAAATGTGGGCACTGTTAGCATCACCAAGCATGGAAGCTTCACAGATACTAGATTTATGAATATCTCTTAAGCAAACTACAGTCTGAACAAAATGCAGTATAATCAGACTGGGAAGAAATGTGTTTAAAAATACACTTTGGAGAAATAGTTTAAAGGCATTACATACTAGAAACATATAAGAAGCATAGACTTCCCTAATGCAATGGGGATCTCAGTTTTTAGAAATCTCAGTATAAAATAGTCTTCCAATGAAGAAATTCCTTGTACTTTTTCCACAGAACGATTTCCTGAGCAATCACTGTAACATGGTGTGTTTGCTGTGCAGTTTAGCAGTCTTACTAGGAATTCTGCACTTACTTTAGAGAAAAGGAAAAAAAAATAAATAAAAAAGCAGACAGGCTACAATGGACTGAGTCCCAAATCAGTAGCACTTGGGCTTTAATCACTCAAGTTATTCCACTGTCTCCTTAGATACCAAAATAGTGTTATGTAACTCAAAAAAGTGTGCAAATTTTGATCTATTTTTAAAACCACTATGCAATTTTTTAGAATATGGCTGTGTTATATTAAAAAGTAATTTTTTTGCATAGGTGTATCAATTTTTACATTGTTATAATGATACCTCAGTGACTTAATTTGCTGTCATGAAGATGCAGTGAAATAAGTGGCTGTGCCAGTGATTTTCCTACATGAAACTCTCCTTGGACTAAGCTGAGGCATTTTCCAAATCAGTACATTAGCACTGTTTGTATTGTCTCAGCCTCGGGGCAGGAAATTAATTTTACTCTATAACAAGCTAAAACCAAAAGCTTGTCACTACAATTTCTTCAGAGATTTTCTTTTTTGCAATATGTTTTATGTGTCAATGAAGGCTTACTTGTCACCCTACTGCAATAAGCTTCCATGTTGCTTTTAAGATCAGTTAGGATTTAAATGTACTATAAAGGCTAACATAAACACATATTTTTATGCAAAGTAATATAAATCCAAAAAGTGGAATAATAAGAAAGAATGAAAATGTAATCTGATATTCATATTAGTATTTGTCAAATGGGCTGTGGAATGCAAATTTGAAAACAGGGTGCATTCATACTGCTGGAACACTGCAGAACCTATAATAACAGTATTTTTTATTATTTCCCACACCATCATTAAGTATCTGTTATACCTAACAATACCTCAAGAGGCACACAATTAATCAAATTCTGCAGGAATCCAAGAAAGTTTTAAGTGGGTATAACTCTAAATCCTCTTGTTTGGTTTTTTAGAAGAGCAACAAAAGTTTTCATTATTTGAATAATCCAAATTATATTTGATAGACAATTCAGAGGCTGCTGCAGTACTGAATACTGTTCCTATAGTATGAAATACAGTAAGATCAATTGAATCTTGTAACAACTTCATCTAATCACACCAGACAAGCATTCAAGATGAATATTCTCATAAAATAATGAATACTAAAAATAATTTAACACACTGAGAGTTAAGGGATCATAATCAATGTTGAACCTTGCTACTCTGTTAAGAGCGATATTTCTGTTTTTATCTGCCATGATATCACCATTAAAACAAAACACTCAAAGAAACCAAAATAAGATCTTTAATATTTAGCATATTTATTTTCCAGTATAAAAAAATTCTATTCCATTCAATAACTGAAAATTATCTCGTATATGAGGTCTGGAATTTCAATGGAGAATTAAGGCTGTGATATCAGGGCAATTCTCTATGGGAACTGAAGACAGAAGTTGTGGTTTATTATCTTTTTTTTTTTTTTCCCTAATAACTGAACCACTCCTTCAAATTTCTTGTCATCTATGCAAATTCAATTGATGTTTCTGGTTCATCATCAGAAGTAAAGTGAGCTTGTCTTGCCAGCCAGAGGATGGTAAGTACTGACCTACCTTTTCAGAGAATGGCCTTACTTTCTAAATTCAGAGGCCATGTTACCATTTCCAATAGAGATAGAATGGTTAGTGAGTTTGGCACACACTGTAACCCCAATGTCTGCTATTTGTGCACAAGTTCTGCAAAGAGGATGGAGGATGGAAAAAATAGAAAAAAGATAATGGCTAGCAGGTTTAAAAAATAGAGAAATGTAAATCTGCCTTTCTAAGTCAGTGCACCAAACTATCCCAAATCTCATAATGGCAAATACTGATACTTCAGAAGAGTGAGCAAAAAATGCCTGTTAAAAGCCTGTTTTTTTCTCACATGGACAAATGAAGCTTATAAGCAAGATGTGTGCATCATTCGAATTTTCAAAATTTTATTTAACCAAGAACTAAAGTTCTTATTCTTGAGATGAATAATAGAATCATAGAATAGATTGGGTTGGAAAAGACCTCTGAGGCCATCGAATCTAACCCTTGATCCAACTCCAGTCTTTTTACTAGTTCATGGCACTAAGGGCCACGTCCAATCTTAGTTTAAAAACCTCCAGGGACAGTGAATCTACCACCTCTCTGGGCGGGCCTTTCCAATGCCTGGTTACTCTCTCTGTAAACAATTTCTTTCTAATATCCAACCTAAATTTCCCCTGGCCGAGTTTAAGCCCGTGCCCCCTTGTCCTATTGCTGACTGCCTGGGAGAAAAGACCAACCCTCACCTTGTTGTAACTTTCCTTCAGGTAGTTGTAGAGAGAGATGAGGTCACTTCTAAGCCTTCTCTTCTCCAGACTAAACAACCCCAGCTCCCTCAGCCTCTCTCCACAGGACTTGTGCTCAAGTCCCTTCACCTGCCAGGCTCTGAGGTCAGGCTGAGAGGCCTGTAGTTGCCAGGGTCAGTCTTGCAGCCCCTTTTGTGGATTGGGGTGACATACGCCAACTTCCAATCATATGCGACCTTCCCAGTGAGCCAGGACTGATGGAGAGTGGCTTGGCAAGCTCTTCTGCCAGCTCCCTCATTACCCTAGGGTGGATTTCTTAGCCTCTCTGGTTTCCTGTAAGAATACTTTTCGTTGCATGAGGATTTCTTGTGCATTGTATAATCGTTTGATCTTTTACTAATTTGACACTTGTAAGCATTGTAGTTTATCTCACCACCATTTAGAAGTATTTTGTCTGCCAGTGGAGTCTGCCTTTAAACAAAACTACAAGAGAAACTTCAGGCCTGTGGCAGGAATATCTTATCACCAGCCAAACAGAAGTTCTAAGGCCTGTCAGTGACCACAGTGCCTTGGACCAAGGAGTGGCTTAAACAGAATGTGAAACAAGAACAGCTTCCAGCTCCTCAGCACTGGCTGATCCTTAGCTACTTCCAGACTTCATGTAATGGAGATAGGATAAGAACATGTACCATTTCCTCTCTCAACTTCTGCCCTCTTTCAGAGGAAAAGGCACCTCTCCAGGGAGGCTGGAAGGCATTCCCTGTATATCCAGGCTCCTCAGTGTCCCGGGATATATTGTGGCCAGCACCTGTTTTACAGTTCAAAAATAAATTTAAATTGTACCATCCTAATCATGATATTTTGATTCTGTGACCAATGAAGTCTATAGAAATCCCAGTTGATTGGTCAGAACCCAAGTCCTCAGTTTATTCCAAAGGCTCATTTATTGCCTAATTTTTAAATAATGGATTACTGTCATGTATTACTAAACTGATGAAATATCCTAATGTACGAATTTCAAGGAGACAATACTGCTTTAGTACTAGCACCATCATGGTTCAGTCCAGGATCTTTTTCTGAAAACAGATATGGTGTTCAAAAATTTTCATTTTGAGAGCTCTCACACTCGTGTGAGACGAGAACAACAGGAACTCACATTCTATCCTCCTCTGTGGCAAAACTCTCTGAGTAGGACTGGCTATACTAGTAAGTACTAGTCTTTTGCAATCATTTTGCCAGGCTTAAGTTTTCTCTTACAAAGTTTAACACCTACTTTTTAACTAAAAGCTGCATGGTTGACACCACATTAACAAACACATTTACTCATTGGAATGACAAAATTCTTCAGGAACTTACCTTCAGAAGATAATAGGTGAGAACATTGAAACTGAAGTTATTTTTATTGTTTCATATTTTCTTCACTTATCTTTTCCTTGACTACCTTAATTCCTATAGATTCTTCGAATGACAATTCTAACTCTCTAAAAATAGCTCTTTCCATGTCACAGTGCCTTGAAGATCGATCAGCATTATTTTATCATGGTTATCAGAAGTATTTTAACTACCCTGCTTAGGAGATTAAAAAACACAAATCAAGGATTACTAAAAAGTACATCTTGAGGCAAAAACATTTGCCACTTCTTCATGTAACTTCAGCCAAACACATCCCAAATAACTTCTATCAAGAGAAACACTTTTAACTGACCTGTTTGTAACATTATGAGCTCCCCAGATACAAGCATATGCTTATCTTACAAAATGTGTTTATCATTTTGGGGCAAAAAATTTTTTTTCTTGCTGTCATGCCAGACAGTATTCACTGCAATCACACCAACACCTCAGTTTCGAATTCAGACGTCCTGTCACCTTCACTATGCAAAAACACTGCTGTTTAGCCATAACACAGTAAAGAAGACATACACTAGAAAAACAAACGAACAAAATCCAACCCCCACAAAACAGAAAAGAAGAATTAACAAACTATCTGTTTGGTGGTAGGGTAGATTATGTATTACAGACAGCAAAAAAAGTCATACTTAATCCATAGGCTTGCAAACAAAACTAAAAATAACTGCAACATCTAAATACACTGAAGGGTAAGTTACCAAAAAAAGCTTCTCATTAGTTGTCAGCTCAGAGTAACTTCAAAAGCAGTTCCTGAGTTCCAGTAATATCTTTCTGACAACCTCCTTATCTCTTACAAGCTGTTGTAAGAGCTGAATCAAACCAGCATGTCAGGAAAACTTCTTTCCAACTGTGTAAATCAAAGGAATCACATTCATCTCATCACTTAATGCCTCCTTTTCAGATCATCACAAAAGGTTAAGATTTTATAAGGAAAAACAGATAGAAATTTACTTCTATCACCTGAACCTGGGAGTGGGTGTTTGTTTTGTTCGTTTGGGGTTTTATACTATAAAACCAAAGAAATACAGGAGGATTTAACTATACAACTCATAACTTCAACCTTTCTGACTGAATTGTGATTTCACACTTGCACATTTAAACATTACATTTTGAAAGCAGTAATAAGAAATTAACTTTTACTAAGCTTACATTTTCCACTTTTTTCATGTGACACATTACTACTACTTGCATTCATGTGTGCTTTATAAACATATTTACATTGACAGCTTCCTGAACACAATGACCCAACACAAGCTCAGGCTGTGAAGATTTCAGAACCCTCCAGAATTCAACATATAAAGTTATATATTTGTTTTTACAATTCTGGTTTGTAGAAAAGAAGGTCGTAGCAGGTGAAAGTTTCGTTTTATCTTTTTATTGTAGCTTTTAATTTTAACTGAACATGGAAAATAGGTTTCTGGTTTGGTTGGTTTGTTTGTTTGTTTGTTTTTTCTTCTCTGCTTATATAGATAAAGAGTCATTGGACATTGGATAAAATCCCTCTGTAAATCCAAGAGTAACGTAACTTAGGAGTAATAATCATGGTACATGCCACACTATGCAAAAAAAGATTATCACATTGTAGATCCCACAAAACCCCAGGTGTATGTGTTTGGGGTTTTTGTTTGCTTGGTTTGTTTGTTTGTTTGTAGTTTTTGTTTTGTTTTGTTTTGTTTTTCCCCAACTGTGAATAGAAGCAGAAGGCAAGGAAAGGAGTTTCACCAAGATTTCCTATCATGGTATAACATAGCCTCCAAACGGTAGAGTAGGAAACCACTGTCAACAATGTGGAAAAGAAGACCCTAATTTGTTGAGAAGAGAGTTTTACATGTTCAGCCCTACAACCTCCAGAAAATCTCCATTATCCATGGCAAAGTTCTAGACATGGGACTAATTATTTATTCAGCCTGCCCCAATCACTCACCAGGTCAAGAGTATTCATCTTTATTAATCTGTTCCCACATGGAATCAGAGATTCATTTAGGCTGGAAAACAGGCTTAAGACCATGGAGTCTAGAAGTATCTAGACCTGAGCACTACACATCTTGTTAACCGAACCATTAAAAAAATTCCTGATTTTTCAGGAATAGATTGATCCAACCACTTTTATTCCACACAATGTGGATGCAAATATTAGGTGACCAGCATCTAATTGCTTATGCCTTCTGAGTGTTAATATTCACAGCATTATTTTTATGCCTTTGAAATTAAAAATATTTTAGAGAAAGGTGCCAGTGTTTCAATCAGTGGAAGTCCACACAACTGATTTCATCCTTTCTGAATCTCATATAATTTTGTCTTTAATTTACTTCTGTTTGTGATTTTAATCCATTTGAACAAAATTATTCTAAAACTATTAGCACGCAGACAGTGAATGTGACAAGACAAAAATCAGATTGTGAGATTAATACTTTCAAACATCAAACTCTTGAATGTCTGAAAATACCCTGAAAATCTAAAGAGCTGAAATAGTTAGCTTAATTGTAAAATGTGACTCCCATACCAACCAAATACTGCTAATGATGTTAAAAAAAAATCTATACCTTCAACATGAATTTGACAGTAAGACTTTAAGGGTTGTTGTAGTTTTCTTTCTAGAAAAGAATCAAGAGTTATCTTTTAATTTGTATTAACAATGTTTGAAAGACATTTCCTTATTCACTGAAGAATCCATATATCCATAATTTAATGAGACTTTTTGACTGATATAAAAAGAAATTTGTTTAATTTGATCCTCTATCATAGAGGTCTGAGAAAAAAAACCCAAAACATACCATGGTATGAATAACTTTAGCATTCATGATACTCTAACCTGCAATTAGTGTGTCCTACAATGACAAATCCAAAAAGACTTAAAAGAATCAATAAAAAACTACAAACACATGCTGTCTTCTTTGGTTGCTATTATGTTCAATAGTTTTAGTATTCTTTTTAAACTACAGTGAAATTAAAGATGAGGCCATACGTTGGATATACCCTTAGAAAAACTCCTATTTGTAGGCTATTTCCTACTGACAAACTGTAGGATTTCTGTGAAAGTAACAGCTTTTGAGAGGATTATTTTGGGCAGAGTAAGTTTCACATTTGTATGTGAATGAGGCAGGTCAGTTTTTGAAGGAGATAATCAACTAGAAAAAGGACAAAAACTCTATGGCAGACTTTCTATGCCAGAAAGCTTATTCTACAGAGAAAGCTTGAAATTAGGTTTTTAGTGCAGAGTGAGAACTAAAAAAACAGGGGTCATGATTTGAAGCTGTTTTTCATTGTTGAGTTCTCCTAGTGTTTAGGAAAGGAAGACTTCACACTTACTTGTAAATAAACAAAACTACATTCAAAACATGAGTTCCATTAACACTTTTTTCTCCAAGCTGGAAAGATGTGATTTAACTCTAGTTAATCACTTTGGTCAGAACACATAACAAACAAGTAATGTGTCTAACTGGAACAGTTATTTTTACATGACATGTAAATATTCTCAAAGAAGAACACAATAAGCTTATTCATAAGCAAATGGAACAGCCCAGTGATTATTTTCACAGTCATATAACACCATATAACATATAACTGTCATGCAATATACTTATCAAAGGACTCATATAAACTTAAGCTAAGTAGATACAATAAATTTTCACGTAAGAACATACAAAATGTTCCTTTATATTATGCATCATCTCCATTTTAAGTCAGTTTTTCTGTGTAGAGAAATGTTTCTCCTGTCCTAGTCAATGCAGTGAAACCTTCCACTTCTTTTCTTTTCTTTATTTTTTTTTTTAATTCGCATTTCTCAGGCTTATATAA
The DNA here is from genome assembly GCA_013399695.1 of Formicarius rufipectus. Classification (NCBI taxonomy): domain Eukaryota; kingdom Metazoa; phylum Chordata; class Aves; order Passeriformes; family Formicariidae; genus Formicarius; species Formicarius rufipectus. The sequence goes on along the minus strand of VXAU01000081.1, from coordinate 1,564,621 downwards.
TTCAAAACTCCACTTACTAACCCTGAAAATAACACAAGTTGACTTGGAACACTGCAATACCATGGAAAAGATCTTGACTAGAATAGGACCAATGTAAGTCTGTCCCCTGGGTATAGCCAGGTGTCATCAAAAATTGCCAGCATATTCAGACGCTGAATTGGTTCATTGACAGTGAACTGAACTTGGGTGTGCTCGTCATGAGGGTTATAGAACTTGGTAGAGAATAGAAATAATTCCTTGTGAAAAAGCAAGTAGCTATTAAAAAAAGATGCAAATGTTTATTGCTTTTTATATAAAGTTCTCTCTAACAAGTTTAATGGAAAAATGTGCCATTTACTGCAGTTTATGTGAATACTTAGAAAAGTAATACATTTGTTTTCCAAACAAAATAAACTTACTGTGGAGATCTAACTACCAAATATGTACTAGGATTTATTATGTGGACAATAAGAGATATTACTAAAAATAAAATATTTTTTCATCAGACACATTAAAACATAGTTTCCAAAACTGCTCCCAAATGGAGCAATGTCTACCACAGAATTCATAAAAATGATTCTGAAGATCAGTTCTCTGGAATTTGACCAAGGGCTTTGAACAGACACGAAAGCAAGGAGATCTTATTTTATTACTCCTTTATTTTACTCCTTCAGAAAACAAAGCATTAAATCCAGGTTTTATTCTTGATTCCTTTACTAAGGTTTTGGGTCAACAAAAGACCAGTATGTAAGGAAATAATATACATATAAATATATAAAAAATATACATAATTATTTAATCAGTAACACATATTTATTTAATCAATAAACAAATATTAGTGGTAATTTGGATGCATACTCATAAATATACAGAGAGAGGGTATCATCTGCAGTATTTATCTATCTTGAGTTCTAAAATCACTCTAATGAGCAATGGTCTTCTTCCTGAAGCTGACTTACACACTTTTGCAAGTATGATTGCTGAAGATCCATTGATTTTTTCCATAAATGTATTTTTGCAATGGTGCTTTGTTTGGGAAATACGCTCTGACCTCTCATGAATATGATTACTGATGAACAGTAATTGACTAACATTTTCCTGCCTCATAACACTTAACATAGAATGCTGCATCAAAGATCACATAGGCAGAAAAAAGCATTGACTATGTCATACATGGCTTTTTTTGTGGCCAGCATCTGAAGGAGGTGATTATGCCCCTATATTCTGTTCTTGTGAGACCCCAGCTGGAGTGTTGCATCCAGTTCTGGGGTGCTCAGAGAGGCTCCAGGGAGAGCTCATTATGTCCTTCCAGTACTTATGAGTGACTTAAAAAAAGACAGGGATGAACTTCTTTTGCAGGGCCTGTAGCAATAGGAGAAAGGGTAATGGGTTTAAACTAGAGGCAGACTAGATGTAAGGAAGACATTTTTTATGATGAGGGTGGTGAGACACTAGAACAGATTGCCCAGAGATGTGGTAGATGCCTAATCCCTGAAAACATCTAAGGTCAGGCTGGATGGGGTTCTGAGCAACATGATCTAGTCGAAGATGTCCCTGATCACTGTGGAGTGGATAGGACTAGGTGACCTTAAAAGGTCCTTTTCAACACAAACTACACTTTGATTCTATGATTTGATTCTTTAGAAAGGGAACTCACTCAGGATGGAAAAGTGCTTTTCCTTTGTAATGAAAAACTCAAGCTTTAGGAAAGGTATAAAAATCACTGAATATGATAAACTCCTTTCTCTTATTTGCAATGTACGAACACATTTCAGTGGATTGCCAATCTAGTTGAGTATGCAATTCCTGTGTTTGGGAAAAAGCTGCCAAAAAAAGACATACTTAGAAAATACCAAAAAAAGTGTTGAGGAGCAGACATAAAAAACTTGTATTTGACTGTCTTCCTGCTGCTATTTGTAACATGTTGCTGAAGACTTAAGGGTGAAATAAGTGCTAAGGACATGGAAAGTTATACTTTCTTAGGAAAAAAATAATTTATTTAACCTCTTTTTTAAAAATAAAAAAAATAGAAGAAACAATCCCACAATTTTACTTTAAAAAATATTACACTGATTACAGAAAGTTATTATATTGAAAAGACAACATCTCAAAAAACACTGCATTCACTTGTCTGCACAATGTTAAATTCCCCCTTTGTGTATCTGCACTACTACATTCAACACCGTTTTTCAGACTTTAAACCTTACACTCCATGCAAAGAAAGAAATTGCAAATGATCAGAATTTGAGTTATTCAGGCAGCTATAAGTCTGGTAATTCCTGACTTTCAAGTTCTTAAAGCTACATCTCAAATAATGCTCTCCTAGCAATACTTTCAGGTGTAAAACCACGAGATCACATATTTTAGGACTAGAATTTTTATTCTCCATTATTCCATATTGTAGCAACTCATAAAGTTCTTTGATTATCTACATATGAAGAATTCACATTTTCCTAAAAAGGACAAAATACAGTTATAAGCAAAGATCATGAAGGGCTACTGCCATTAGTGTTCTGTGGATATGTGTCTCTGTTTACATGTATTATTGTTTTGCATCATGACACATGTACTCCAACTGCATGCTGAAAAATCACAATCAGTGTATGGACCCCTTAAAATTCTAGTAGATCCAGGAAAAGCAGAGCAGTAGTAGATTATTAAAGTAATTTCTTCACTTGAAGTGAAATGACAGAAAAATTAAAGTTGAAATGCTATAATCTCTTCTCTCATGAAGAGCCAAAGTGTTAGATTCATTGCCTGTTATAGAATGAAATGAACCATACAAACTTCACTGAAGTTTTCTGTAAGCACTGGGCAGTTGCTGCTAGTGATTCAACTCTGCTACAATTTTTTCAGTTACTTAAGAAAGGTAGAAATTATTTCAAATTTTATCAGGAATGGATAGCATTTCCTAAGATCTTATATGAGGCTTCAAAATAAAAGAATGTTTGACAAAACTAATGGGAGAGGATTTGAGGGAATTTGCATTGGCTGGATAAGAATCCTGGTGTGAAGAATCTGGTGAGACTTGAAATGGGAACTTGGGTTTCTCAGGATTGAGCGTCTTTCCAGTTTGTGAGAAATGCTGACTTTTTCAGTGAGGCAGAAATGCCTTCTTCACCCATAAGAAGGTTGTTTTACTTTAACAACCATTGTTCCTATTTGCTAACTAAAATTAGCATTCTCAAAAAAGTAATATTGTCAACAAGCAACTGTAGACTTTGGAAGCTTCAAATCCCTACTCCCAGAGCAATGAATATAGTTGCATTGTTTCAATTGTCTTTGAAGATTTTGTTACACAGTCCACATGACATAGGTGTGTTAGAGATGTGGAAGTTGGAGTACTAGTCTTGGATTTATAGTGGGAGTTTGTGGTGATTTAACTGTAACTTTTTGACTATGCTTCCACGAAGTTTCTTTAAGTAAAACTTTAAAATAAAGAGAGTACAGACAAAGGCAAACCAAGAAATATTGATATGAAATTATTTCCTTCCCACTGAAAGACCCTTTTATAACATAAGATCATAAAGCTTTAGCTATGAAATGCCCTCTAAGAGCCATCAGACAATTCTGGCAGAGTCAAGGTCATGCATAATGGAATAAAGTGTCATCAGAATCAAATCTGTCCTTTAGGAATATCACAAGGGGCAGCTTCAGTCCAAATAAATTACACATGCAAAGGCCTCTAACACAGAAAATTTTACATCTATTGTGAAAGCCATGTAAAATACAGCTGTGTACAAAAAGAATGAAATAGCTAGACTATAGCAGATCTCCAACAGCACAGTCCTCAACACCCCAGCAAAACGTTTGAAACAGCCCCTTCTGCTGGTGCCCTACATTCAACAAGCTTACCTCTGCCTCTCCCTGACCTGACTGAGCACCCATTTTCTCTAAAAAAATAGTCTGATAAGAAAAAATAAATAAATAACTTTCTGTTATTTTCATGACTAGACTCTTCATGCTCACTGAGTTCAAATGAGGCTGCTTTCAGAGGATGCCCAAAGTTTATGGTCCTTCCTCAGTTTCCTAGATTATAAAGTTTACCAAAAGTAAAAATGTGATCTCGAGTCAATTTCATCAGCCTATGTACCTCATAAATCACCACCCTTCAATAATACTGACTTTTCAAAACGTATGTGGAGACTGAAGTTACCAATTTTATTTTCTTTGTATGGTCCCTGTTGCTGTAACTGAAGAGAGGTAACCAAATTAAAAATATTTTTGTCACTAGTGTCAGATAACACTGAAGTGCCACAATAGAAATAGATCTACCAAATAAGGAGGTGACACTTTTATATAATAATTTCTCAGAGTAATTTTATTTTGAGGTATTTCTAATTTATATGAATGATGTTTTGAGACAGGAAAAATACATTGGAAAATTAGAAAATTATTAAACAAAATATATTTATATTTCTACATACACACATTTATTATACATATATATGTATATGTATCTAAGAGTAAGCCCTCTCCTTTTGGCAGAGGCAATGTCTCAGATCAGTAGATAATTTTCTCACTAGTCACTCACCTTATGTAAATATATAAGTTTTGCCAGTATTTATTAACTATTTCAAAGATTATTTGAAAAACAAAATCAGTGTCATTAGATTTTGATAAATAAAAACTTCCTTCAGCTTCAAACAAATGTTTTTTATAATTTATTTGAGAAATTTCATGAGATTTCATGTAAACACTTGTTTCAGTGAACACTGTAATGATAACAAATAACAATATAATGATCAGAATATAACTAACATACATGCATTTAAGTCAGCTGAGAGAAAATCGGTAAATTCTTGAGTGGAACAAGTCAGTAAGGGTTTATCTGATTTCTTCTCTGTATTAAACCTGTATCTGTTCCACTTAAAGAATAAAATAAAAGATTTATAGGTCCAAGATCATCCCTATACTCATTCCTAGAAAACCCCAGATCACTTTCATCTACAGTTCCTTTCTCCTAGGTGGGTTTTTGCCAGGAATTGATTTCTGCTTTCTCTTTCTTTTTCTTCATTCCTTTATAAAATGCAGTTTTTAATCTTCTATTTCCTACAACCTGATTTTCTCAATTTTTACTAGCCCATTTTTACTCTTCAGGATCTTTTCTGTATAACTTTTCTACTCTTCTCTCCAAATGTTACTTTCTCCATTCAAATAAAAACTGGAATTCAGAAATACAAAGCAATATGCATTGTCATACCACTTGCCACTTTGTAACCCATTATACTTTCTGAATTCTAGGCCTATAACCCTCCACATCTTCAAATTAATTAATGTAACTTATCCAAAACATTCTAAAGAAACAAGTTCATTTACCAACCCTCTTGTTGGCTACTACTCTGCTATTAAAATATTTCCTTCACTTGCATTTCAGTCCATTTGACAGCTTTCCTCTTTTCAGAAATTATTCTATAAACTTTTTTCTACCTGTGTCAGGATGGCAACTTTTGCTGAGAAGTCCAGCTCTCACAATTAAAGTATGATACGTGAATTTTCCTACCAAAAGAAATTTTTATAATATTACCCCTAGAAAACCTATGTTAAATAAGTTAATAAAACCTATGTTAAATAACTTAGTGTTAAATTTATATCCCATCAATTAAGGAAAGTAGAAGAAATTGCTTATGGCTATAGTTTGATCTCTCAAAGAAAATATGCGAAAACATTGCTGGTGCTTTCCAATACTTTACAGGTAAGGTTACAATAAATAGCTGATATAATAAACACAAACTCCAAACATCGTAAAAGAAACTTAAAGAGAAAGTAATCAGAATATAGAAATTCTGTCAGTTTATTAGGTAGATACTGATTAAAACAGTGACTGCAAGTCGTATACACTTTTTTAAGAAAAGAGGTACTTCAGTCTAGATTACTTTGTTTCTCATTTAAATTCAATATGCAATATAAGAAAAAAAACCAGCCACCCATGATAGTTTGATCACAGACCACAAAAGAATTCACCTGTTTACTTTGACTTAAAAATATTATTGGAGAGTTTTTCACTGACAAGGCTGATTTAGACAGTAAGCAATGGTCTGCATTCATTACTGCAGGAAAGATATCTATGAGATCTAAGTTAAAAACTAATAAATCACTTCTTTATTGCTTAATACAGCAGCTGAGAATAATATGAGGTTACAGACCTGTAGTTTTACTATTGGCATGTTTCAGGTCTTTCTCAGAAGTACAAATGCAAAATCCACATACCCTAATATATATGCCATTCTTTTTCCCAAAAGAATAAAGATTCTAGTCATGCTTCAATCCAGGATTCTATGGACAGTAGCAAAGACATAATAAAAACAGGTGCTAAAGAAAATCATTACTTGAGGAAGATTACAAAAAGTCATATCAAACTGAAAATTATGGAATGAATTGTGTAAAAACCCAGTTTCCAAACTCATTTTCCTTGTATGGCAAAGGAATATTCCAATTCGCATATAAGTGCACTTTTAGATGCAGGAGGTCCCACAGTCTAAGTTGCTCAACTCATAACAGACTTTCATATAATTTTCAGAAAAATGGACATGCTTCTCTGACTCAATTTCCTCAAAAATTTTACAAAATGGACAGGACAAAGCCTTAACAGTAACCTGTGTCCTGCTTATTACCCAAAAAACGGAATGAACACATGACCTGAGATGCAGTGAATGTTACTAAATGCAAAGCAAGCTCACTAGAGAGCTGTGTCTAAGCAGGAAACAAAAGGTTAGAATTCAGAACACATGGAATAGAAAAAAAAAAAAAAAGAAATAATAGAAAAAATGCAATGAAAATCATCTGGAATATCATAAGAAGTAATGATCCCTTCCCTTCAAAGGAAACTTCAGAATTAATAAGAGTTCAGAGATAGTGAAACAGTAAGACTGGTTAAGGATTTAGAAAAAAAATAAATCTGAGGATCTGAAAAACTGACTGATTATTTCAAAAGGGTGATTAATAAAATTTATTATATTGGAAGTACATGAAAAAATAAATAGTATATTTGAAATCAAGTGGGAGCTTCTGTTCTTTGTGTTGTGTAGGGCAGTCAGCAAAATTAAGAAAAAAAAAACCTAAATATTTATAAATGCACAATTAATGCATGGAACTATCAAATAACATTCCAAAAGTAAGAGAGATTCAAATGATTGAATAATCATTAGATTATCTTATTGAAAAAATATTGAATCATTGTAATAATACAATGCAATAATACAACAAAAGAAAAAAGTCAGCTCTTTAAAAAGTATGATGGAAAGTTAGGGGTATGAGATACCCTGTGCTTCAGAGTTTCAATTTGCAATTACAAGAACAAATTTTCAGGTAATTCTGCGTTTCTGCAGAAAGGGGTTTCCCTTTCTTCCCACTGGTTGTGGCTCAGCCAGAACTCAGCATCTACCAAGTCCAGGCTGGCCTTCCTTTGATCTAGTATAAGTTTCAGTATTTAGTAGCTGTGGTGCAGAACTAGTGTTACAGTGTGGATGAAGAATTTGACACATAAACAGTGCTTCAGGTAAGCTAATACTGAGACTTTGCTTTTTGTGTCAAGGTATTTAGGAAAAAAAGAAAAGCTAACCTTGTGAATACTTATAAAAACCGTGGATGGTTGTCACCTAGAACCTTGTAACTTCTCATTTAAAAATGCAGTGTGATCACTTATAATACCAACAATTACTACCAGGAAGGAAAATATATATTAAATCACAGAAAGCAAATCACTGTTCAGGAATGAACTTTGGTAGCAATTGTGAACTACACTCCATCTTGTGCTGATAAAGACCAACATTTTTCTCTGAGTATAGGAAATTATCAATTCCACCTCCTCAGGAGAAAAGGCTCAGGTTTTACCCACTATACCCAGTATAGTCCTGAAATGCGTAAAAGTAGAGTATCTCAGTAATTCAAAACACAAAGTAGCTATTAATAGCTGTACTGAAGTTGGAAGTATTTATATATTACACAACTACAGAATATGAACTGTCCATTACTGAAAAAATATACACAACTAATAAAGCCAGTAGTACTAAAAGCTTTCATATTTAGAGCTGTGAAAGACAAAAGTCAATGTTGAAAAATACATTAATAAAAATGTGGCAGTAAAACAATTCAAGAAGTAAAAATTTAATTTAAAAAAATCCTAAATTAGATGTCAGCTGCCTGGTTATCAGCAATAGAAAATTAAACATTTTAGTTTTATTATTGTCTGTTAAACACAATTCATACAGAGACAGACATCTACATTTTAACACCTGCTGAAAGTAAAAAATAGCAACAAACAGTTTAGCCTGTGTACTCATCCCTTCATTCTTTCAGTACAGTCAGAACTATCAGTAGTTTTCAGAAAGTGGGTTTTTCACAGGACTCTCCTTTACTATTATATGAAAAGAACACACTTGTCTTTAATGATTTTCAACAGTTTTTAAGTTAATATCTCTTTTCAGTTTTCCATTTTTCTTCTTAAAATTTGGATTATCTCTTAGACCTTAGAGGTTAGCAAACTCCAGTTTGCCTACCATACAGTTCTCCTGTCCAAGCAGAAAGTTTATGCTGATTATATATAGAGGGATGCATACATGTATGTATGTATAAATGTTCTTTCTGATGAGACATGCCAATCTACTTTTCAAGAATCTGTGTGCCACCACAAATGGATAAAAAATTTTAATACAGTAGAATGAAAAACTGCCATGCAGGACAAAGGGGGCCAAACGAGCTGGACAACTCCTTCAAAGCACATCAACCTCCTCAAGTCAAGAAAGCATGGCAGAAGGACAGCAAAGATGAATGAAAAATCCTTGTCTGACCTCAAACATCAAAAGGAAATACACAGTAAATGGAAGCAAAGATGGGCTATCTATGATGAATATAGAGCATGCTGAGTTGGAGTTAGGAAAACCAAATCTGGTTTCACCTAGAGTTGAAACTAGTGAGAAATTTGAGAGGTAACAAGAAGGGCTTGAACAAGTATGTTAGTGGCAAAAGGAGAACTCAGGAAAATACACAGGAAACATCCAGTAGGACTGGGAAATGAATGACAAAGGACATCGTGTAGTCAGCAAGTCAAAGAAGTAATTCCTTCCCTCTCTTTTGTACTTCAGAGACCATGTCTAGAATACAGTGTCCATTTTTAGGATACCACTACTACAAATATGGATATCCTGCAGAAGGCCATCAAATGGTCTGGGGTCTGAGACACACAACATATGAAAACAGGCTTAGAGTGCACGTGTTCAGCCCAAGGAAAAGAAATCTTACTGCTGTCTTTACCCACCAGAATGCAAGAGAAGAAAGAGCCAGACTCCTCTATAAGGATGAGAGAACAAGGGACAATGGACATAAGTTATGACATTGAGAATCTGAACTGGAGAAAAGGAGAAAAAAAAAATCACTGTGATTACAGTGAAATTTTGAAGTAAGTAGTCCATGGAAGTTATAGAATCTCCATACAGGGAGATTTTAAAAGAACTCACTTAGGCATAACTCTGAGCAACCTGACCCAAGTTGTTCCTGTATGGGATTTGGACCAAGTGATCTTTAGAGGTCACTTCTAGTCATAACGCATAATTTATTTTTAAAATAACCCAGTGAGAATAATGAAAGTTCACTTTATCTTATCTCAGTCTGTATTTCAGCACCGTAAGAGAAAGAGGGCCCTTTCTAGTCCCCATGGAATACAGCGGTACCTCCTACCTTCCTGCCAATGTCCCAGTGAAAAATTATTATAAAAACTGCTTATGTAAATATGAAATCATAGTTTATATAACTTTTTCCTTAGAAAGTTCTAGCTCAATTTTCCAACCATTTCGTCCAAGAAATATTGCAAAGAATTTAGGACACTAATGACAAAGAATTTTCTTTCCAAAACTTTTAACTACTATATATATATTTTTTTTTCAAAAACATCTTGTTTCAATAGTTCTAATTTCTAAATTTCCCTGTAGTGGTGACTAGTAGTCATCTACACTACTTCTACTTTAGAAGAGAAGTTATGTTCCATCCTAAAATGCCAGATAAACATGTTCCACTCTAAAATTCCAGACAAAGATCTTCCACTTACTAAAATCTTTTCATAGTCATCTTTTCATAACCAGGCATTCAGTTTCAGAAACCTGGAGAAGTTACTGGTAGGATTCCAAAGGCATTTGCCCATGGTGTCCATTATATTTAAAAATTTACTAGAAAAGGGTGATAAAATGATAATTTCATTTCGTTATTGGGAAATGCAGGGTAATACATATGGGCGAAAACAATAAACAATCCTAATTATACAATCCTGAGTTTTCAGGATTTCTCAGGAAAGAGGTCTTGAAGCCCCTGCAGACAGTTACCTTAAAACATAGGAACAGTGTTTGGCAATGGTCAGAAAGGCAAATAAAATGGTTGAAATTATTAGCAGACATTAGTAAAATTAGTATTAGTAAAAATTAGTGAAAATTAGTAAATTAGCATGGATTATCTGAGGCACAGAACATTTTTCATAGTGGAAAGACCTAAGTAGGCTAAGACTGTTTGGATAAAGTGGTGATTGAGCAGCATGCATCAGAAGCCATGAAGAGTAGAGGTGTGAATCAAGAACAATACTTCAACTTCTTTTTTTCTTTTTTTTTTTTCCCCATAATACAAAAGAAAAATAATCAGGTAGAAATTTAAAATCAAAATAAGAATTTTTTTCCCCATACAATGCATAAAGAAATAGCAGAGTTTATTGACAAAGTATATTGTGGAGATCAATTAATACATTTAAAAGGATTAAGAAAGGTCCATCCAGTCGTACTAAAAGCAAAAAATTTTATTCAACACCCTGATTAGGAGGCTGTTAAGCCATTGATAGTTGGAAACTGGGTGGATATACTGAAGAATACAGAAGAAATATTTACTTTGTTGATTATACTTTCCTGAACTGCTGCGTCCCAATCATCTTGAAATGAGACAAATAGGCTTTTGAATGAGAATCATAACATCTTGTTCTTTTGAATAATCAGGTTTTTTAAATTTTCTTTGGCTCTGATTTCAAAGGAGAATATGATCATTGGAATTTGAAATCTACTTTGAGTAACAACTATGAATCTGTATTTTTAATATTCACAGAATTCAAGTGTAATCTTTTTTGTTCTCATTCAGGGCTGGGATTGTGCTCATTAAAATGAATGGGAGGTTTTATATCAACTGCAGTAAAAGGCCTGAAAGTCAGTTTGAAGTGACATGTATAACTGTCAGTCAACTATATGAAATGAACATGAAAAATTAAAAAGAGAAGGTCAATTCTTTCTCCATATAATTTAGCAGTAGAAATAAAACAGGTATTGCCCCTGCAACTAGGCAAATAACATCTATTTACATATCAAAATAACTTTAAAGATACAATATACCAAAAAGTGAATGTAGAAAGAGACTGCTAGGAAATTTATTTACCTCTCTCCCTCACCAAAAACACAAGCATTACTTCATTACCATGCACTCTGAAACTAATAACAAAATGAAGGAAAATTACTCAAAAAGAAATGATGGGAAAAATGGAGAAATTAATGAATTGACTGTCAAATTCATTAACAGCAATATTTAATACACAGCGTTTTTTAAAAAAAATTTCCAGAAGAACACTTGTCAGAATTATCTTACAGGTAGAAGTATGATTGGAAATGTTTTATGTTTTAACCACTAAGAATACCCTTACTTTAAGATAAAGTCTATTTTGTAAGAAAAATAAGACTTTTCAAAAAACAATGAAACAAGTCTTGTCTTCCACAGCTGTATTTACCACAAAAAGGCATTAAGAAGCATCCCTACAATGCTCAGTCTCATTTAAAGAGTTTGTGGGGGTTTTTTTCATTGTTAACTTTCTAAAGGCAGTAAATAGGTTTGTATATTATGAACAGTAGACAATGCTGGCTTCTTCCAACTAGTCATTTCTGCAGCCCAGTACTTTTTAAAATCTGTTCTCATATATCTATATTTCTTGACTATTTTAAATCTCTTAAAAAGTATTCTGGCCTCCTGGGTTTCCACTAAAACCACACATTTTAAAATTAATTATATAGACATTTTAAAATTAATTATGTACACATGATTTTACAGTGTCCTTTCAGAACAGTATCATTCTATGTTATGACTATTATTATAATGCCAATCATCTTAATCTATTGGTTTAATAGATTATCAAATAGATTAACAAATACACTATCAGGCTTGTACTATTAACTTCTTCCAAGTTGCATGGAAAGTGTTTTGTAGCCACTTCTAGAAAATTATTATTTTAAAAGTGAAATGCAAAAGCATCTCCCTAGTAGAGGTCTGCTTTCCTCACTCACAAGTCAAGAAGACCCATTTCCATCTAAGAAGTTAATTCGTATGGCAAGATTTTCTCAGAAGTTTCAAGAAGGGATATTGAACAGGATGGAGGGAAAAAAACCTCAACCACAACAGGATATTAACAAGATGTAACAGTTTTGTGGTTTAAAATCAATTCATTAAAATGTTCTTAGCAAAGTCATACACAGTTCTGGGTTTGAGTGCAATGCATTACTTTAGCTGCTAAACTCCAGTAGTAATTACTTAGATAATATTTACTGTCACTGGACAGTTCTAGCTAATCACTAAGAATATTTTAAAACTATCTTGAAGAGGGTAATTAAGTCATGCCACTGAGTTCTTATGGCAGTACTGTTTCTGTCAACCACTTTGGCACAACTTGGTGAAATTTATCTCAATTGTTTAATTAAAATCTATTAATATAAAATTGATAATAAAATACAAAGAATCATAAATACAAATATGTCCTCTAAATCTTCCAGCAAAAATAAAGGGTTTTTTTCAGTACTTGTGTTTTGATTGCATTTCTACTTATTCCTGAGATGGTCCTAAACATGAATGGCCAGATGAATGCTTGCAGTCAGATACCCTTACTGGAGCAGCTGTAGGTTCCCCAGCAACCAGTTCATATCAATTCCAGTTGGGTCCTCTGTTAAGAGCAAGAAATCAGTTATTTGCTTTTCTTTCTGATTTCCCTTCTTTTAAAGTCTTTTGAAAGGAAAGCAGTTGTTCCATAGTCATAATGCAGACACTATACATGAAGTCCTAAAAAGAGCAGTTGACAAATTTGTGCCTAATTACAAACAAACTTCATACTTCAGTTGTTTCTGTCTTGAAGATTACGTTTGCTGCAAAAAAACCACCACAGGGTACGTCATTAAAAACTTCCAAATAGTTTCTTGCAACATTGCTATATAAAGGATAAAAAAAGTCCTTTTTAGCAAAAAGATAGAGATTTAGGTGTTTTGATTATTTTATACACTAAATTGATTATGACATTCCAACATTTCATTATAAATTATTATAAATTAATGCACCACACATCAAGTTTAAACACTATAAAGATTATACAATAATCACATGTCAAAGTATTTGGA
>VXAU01000081.1:1521495-1549856 GCA_013399695.1 Formicarius rufipectus | reverse complement strand
TTTTTTAAGTTTTAGGTAAGTTAAGCATAAACTCCTACTGACATCACAGAGAAAAAAAGAAAATCCTCAAGAATCAGGTTAATATCACTATGAGTAACTTTTACAATTAGTCTCTAACTTTCAGTATTAAGTTTCAATCTATGTCTTGTATTCCTGCTGAGAAACTTGTCTAAGTGTTCTTATCTATGTTTTTTTTTTTTTTGCATTAGCAACACTTTCCAACTTAGTGACACTATTACTCTCACTAAGACTTGAAAATACCTCAAGAAAAATGAAACAAAAGCGTTATAGGTCCCAGCAAAAATAGAAAGGAAGGCATTTGTATTATGATTAGATTGAAATGAAAAGTAAAAAATAATGTTACTGTAACAACCAGAAAATATGAATGAAACAGTTTGCAACATGAAAGATGTAATGTCTAGTTTTACTCATTACCTGTAGAATATTTTTGATATGCTGCATTACACAATATAAGAATAATACAAACTAACCTACAGAGATATTAGGGTCTTTTTTTTCCCCTACCCTAAATGTCACTCAGACAGGCAGATAGCAAACTGATAGGGCTCCCTGATTCATAAGTGATTCTGTCACTGAAGAGCATAGGGTACTGTTCTAATCTCAGAATGTTTTTCAGGATACTTTGTCAATGAAGTGCCTCCTGTTCCAAAAATTAAATATCCCATCTGATTCTTGTGGAAATAAGCTGTCGGAGATGCCATGAGAGCAGCTGAATTTTGTATATCCCGAAAGTTTCTGACAAGCAGAATAAATTAACTAAGTTAGAGTGTTTAGCAAAAGCATCTGTGGATTTTTACCCTGGGATCTAGCTTATGTCTGAAGTAACTTCATATAGTAGAATATGCTTCACTTTTTCATTACAGTAACTCAATGAGAAATACAAAAAGTCACTATAAAGTTATTTTCTAGAGAAGCTATCTAAACAATTCTTAGATTTCATAGAGGATATAACAAAATGCAGGACTCAGTGAAAAAACATTACACTAAGAAAATAAAGGTTTTATATGTAATACATAGGTCACCAAAAATGAATACCAATTAAACCTGAATATTGTACCATATCACTATGCATTCTATAGATATTTCATACTTTAAATAAATTCTAATTATAGATTAGTAATGCAAATACACTAGTCTTAATTTTATTCTCTCTCCAGTTATAACATACTTTAGGACTAATGATAGCTTCAAAAAATGTAATGGTCTTCTAAAAGCTAAGCTAAATATATTTTAAAACTTTTTTGTATGTTTTTATTACAAATTTCACAATCTAGCAAGGCTAAAATTTTTTTTAATCCATTGGAATAGAGCAGATAGATACCTATGGTTAATCTCATAGCAGAAATACCTTATTCTAATATCTGCCTCAAGAGCTATGCACTGCTGGACTTTTTGATGTAGGAATTATTGTTTCCTATCTTGGTGAAGATATAGTATCAGTGAAGGATAAAGGTTCCTTTCATAGAGAGAAAATGTTGACATGCTCCTCCTACTCCTGTATTTTTATCAAAATAAAGAGTAGTGATTTGAAGATGCACAGAGGGAGAGACAAGTGTAATCGGTCTCCCCAGTGGGTCAATTCGCAGATGAAGTTACTGTATGTGCATCCCATGCAGAATTTTTCATAAGATTTTCAAGTTAAAATCAATTATGTCAGTCACACCAAATGAGAAACTGCAGTTAGGCAAAACGATTACTTTTGCTTTTTGTTAGATAAATACAGTGCACGTGCCTGAGCAATGAATTGGGTTGTCTAATTAATTTTAAAAACATAAGTATTTAAGACATAATGGATGCAATCAAAGGTGGTAAAACTTTTGAAGGACATTCTCTAACCAGTTTGGTTAATGGAGGGAACAGAAGTAAAGATAGTAAGTATAATCAAGGCCTACACAGACATAATTTCAAGAGATGACTAAAGACAATCTAGCTGCCTGACACACACAACAAGGTCTCACTTCCTCTCTCTCTCCATGTCTGGATTGCCACCATCTTTCTGTCCTTCTGTACACCATGGTCTCATCCTGATCCCTTGCTGATCAGTTCAGCTCACCCAACCAGCAGAATACTAAATCCAGTGCTGGTTTAGTGAGCAGTACTGTCTCAGTTTAGCTGAGCAGTTGGACTTACCCATGGGAAACTGTAGGAGACAGCAGGGACAAATTACCATTTTGGCAGCATCCAGTTATTCTGTTGGCTCAGTCACTTAATGAAGCACTATGAAGCACTATCATGCCTTACCCAGAGAAGTCTGCGAGTCTGGGCCTGGTTGGAAATAGTGGTTTCATGAATCATAACAACAGGTTTGTGCACAGCTGGATCATACATAATTCATAATGTGACAGTATCCCTACCTGCTAAAAGGCACACCAAAAAGTTCCTATTTATTTTCACCAAGGACTACCCACAGCCAAACCACACTATGAAAATCATGTGTTTTAAGACAACTGAAAATGAAAGATGTACAGCAACATGGGCAATGCATAATTTCATGGTATAAAGGTGAAGAATAATTGGAGACAGCTTTCTATTAGTGATAAAGTTATTAACTAATCTATAAGAGCACATGAAACAAGCACCAATACAATGTTTAGTCTACTTTGTTAAGGTTATTTAGCACTTCAAATATACATTTTATGATTTCTAACACAGAGATCTTACAAAATACCAGTGCTTAAAACTGTCTAGCCAAAACATGATATATCCAGTAAAAATCTGATCCTGTTCACCAACCTCATCAACATTTTTGGCAAGGAAGATATGCTTCGTGTTCTAAACAAGCTTACTAAAACTAAAAGGGTCCTTGGACAAAGCACTGACTTGTCTAAATGACTAGTCAATAAAACTAGAGAAGACACACATACAAACATCAACAGTCCAAACCAATTGCTATGTATTTTATGGCTTGTGTTCTTTTAAATGCCAGTTCAATAAAAAGAATTTATTCTATAGGTTTCCTAAGTACATAATACCTTCATGCTTAAAACAAGCCTATGTCAAAGCAAGGTTTCACTGAAGTGAAATACACAGGTGATCCCTTCACATCAACTGAATCTACAAGAAAAAAATAGTTCCTCAAATGTTGCCTAAAGTAGTGGAGGCAGGTCATTATCTTCAGTATAGTACTTATTTATGGACAAATTAATCTAAGGGTTTTTTGCTATGAAAATATTAGATCATGTAATAAAATGTTCAAAATGAAATTTGGAATCAATATTAATACACAAAGAAAAACTGCCTTGCCCTCAAAGTTTCTTTGGTAAAAGAGTAACCTTCATTTGGCTTTATGAATATGTTCCTAATACCTCTTTATTTAAAAAAAAAAGAAGGTAATAAAAAATATACTACTTCTTAGTCATTTATTTACATTAGCCCGAGTACTACTTTTTAAAGGTTCTTTAAAAAAAAATATTTAAGATCTACAGTCTTTGGAGGTGATGTCAAAATTACCACTTACTTCAATAAAACTAACCTTGGGAATAAGGTCAATAATACTATGACAACTTACAGAAAGTTCATCGCTTTTCTCAATGCAGATAATGGCATTGCTAGCAACGCAAATGACAGCGTGTTTATTTTCCTAATGTTCCACCTACTTGCCTGAGAAACAGGTTGCAACATGATCATCACAAAGAGAAAGTCAGAATATTTTTAAACAGTTGCATTTTATCCAGTGAAAGTATCAGCAAAAAAGGAAGCATTCTTACTCCTTAGACCAAGTCTATTAAAAGAATGCTAAAGAGAATTGAGCATGCAGATCAATCGGAGAATTCAGAACTTAAAGTGATTAATTAGACCTTATTTTGTCTTGAACAGATTTACCGAGTTTTTTTTCAACTTAGGCCCATTGTTTGTAATTACCAAAATCACACCTCCTTTGGCCAGTCTCAGTTGCTTCATGCATGAACAGCAATCTGATTGAGCACTCTTGTTAGGATTCCATTCGTCATTGTAATTAGCCATAATCATAGCCTTCCTGGGTGCATGAGAATGTGCAAACGACCGATTCACAACCCCAACCTATTTGAATATGAATCTTCTCAATGAGTAGCAATAAAATAGTGGAAACAAAGCAGTTTCTCTAGGGAATTTTGTAAAGCATCCCTGTCTCTGATTCTTCCCCCTTAAAAATGTTCCCTTTTTACTATTTGAATTCTGTTTGCTAAAACAAGGCTTGCTTAATGAAGACAATGGCTTATTATATCTTTAAGTGGCACAGCAGGGCCCAAGTATTACAGGCGCAGCTCTTTCAGCCCCTGCCAAGGACACAGGGAACAAAGGGGCAGGCAGTAATGCCAGGCGGGGAGACCTCTCCTCGCACTGCGCTTCGAGAGCACTTTCCCCAGAGCAAGACACAGGTCTCGCCTATTCTGGGACTCAAAGACAGGGTCTTTTTCTGCCCGCTGCTGTGAATGACTCACACAGGCTCGGGGAGGGGCGGCACCGCCCGGGAGCCATCTAATGGCGATCACGCTGCGCCCCGCGCTCGCCCGCCTCGCCCGGACAGGCGGCGGATGGACGGACGGACGGACAGAGGGACAGACGGACAGACAGACAGCTAGCTCTGTTCGTTTCCGATGTACCCGCAGGACTGGGGGCAAACAGCAGTCCTCACCGTCGCTGCTCGGGCACGATTATCTAGTTCGTTTCTTAACATGTTTAGTAGCATTTCGGTAAGAAGAAGTCTCAGAGGCACATCAAAAGTCCAATAACAAGAATTATTACTTAACTTGCCACGCACCCCTGGGCTAAAAAGAAACTCTGACTTGTATAATCCCCAAAACAGCCTTTCTTGTATAATGACTATGAATTGATTTTTTGGTTTGTTTGTTTGTGAGGAAACAATAACATGTAAATACATCCTGTGATAGCATAGCATACGAGCCCGCAGCTTTGGTAATAGATAATTTTGAAACTATGTAATCTTATACAATATGTTACACTAATTTGCTTCCTTGCTACAATTTCTTGTTTCCAGATCCTCCAACTTAATAGAGCAACCATGCAATGGTATTTTATTCATGCAAGTATTTTATTCATCTAATGTTATTAGTAATAAATGTCAATTATAAAAATAAACTATAAACTAAATAAAAATATAAGTAGAAAATCCCTTCAAATGAGCAGAAAACTAAGTTCACAATATTAAACAATTTCAATGGAAGACAAAGACATAAAATTTTTATTATTTATAGGTCTAAAATGTAGCAGAAATAACAAGTTCAACTGTTTCACACTTAAAAGTTTTCAGTCAGTGATTGTTAATTGTTGTAATTAACATAACACCTTTTCCATCTTGTAAGTCTAACACTAATGAAAAAAAAAAAAGCTCAGCACTTATTGCAACTAATAAACATGACAACTACTAAATCATATATTAAATAGTTTAGTGGACTGATCTTTGCTGCTTTTAGAAACCTTGAAAATATAGGCGTGGTAGGATTGACACTTGTACTATTTCTGGGAAACAACTACTTTCAGTGCCGAGCTGTGCTTTCTGGGAGTCTGGTAAAATCTGTGATCAGATCATCCTGAAGAAACTCCAGCGTGGAATTAATGCAAATTAAATCCTGCCTAATGTTGCTCTGCCATGCTAGCTCAGAAAATAGTTCCATAGCAACCATTTCCCTGTGAACCCTTACAGTCCGTGCAGAACAGTCTTTCTCAGATGATGAAAAAACAGTACTGTTTTAATTAGAAGGCAAATACTTTTAAAGTAACAATGTTCACCAGGTTGGTACATAAAGGCACCTAGTAACACAGTTTGTGTTCTCTCAGTCCTCCATTACCTTAGAACAAACAGATATCAGGGAAGTAAAGATTTGTGACAGTAGCTGAAGAAGTTGCTCCCCTGTTTCATCCCTTTGGATACATCTTGCTATGTCGCATGTTGCTACAAACACTCTGTAGGGGAATTTGTATTCAAAAGTCACCATTGGAAACCTAACAAGATTCAAGATCACCTTCTGCCCTTCAGTCAATAACCATGCTGAATAATCTCCTTACCTTCACATGCAAAACATTTAACAACTGAGGCAGGCCTTTCAGAGAAAGTGATGCTGCTTTCCTTGAGTTCAGTTTTGTTGGTCAGTTGAAGGAGACAATAATCTCAGAATTCTACAGCAAATCTCTTCATTAACTTTTTCACAAAGGAAATAGGTGAAAGATATTCTTCTCAGCTCAATGAGACTTATGTCACTCATTACTATTTAATTTAGATTTTAGGACTTTATCCTCCATATTTGACTGATATTTTGTCTAATCACTACATAAAAAAACCACTTTAAATTCTTTATATCAGTACATGCCAGACCATATTCAATTAAATCTGAAAAGGTAATAAGTGGAAAAAAAATCTTCTAGCTTGTGACATAATACACAAATTGTTGAATTATAGCAATATAGAATAAGATGCATTTATGATCATTTTATTATAACCTGTTCCATATAGATTTATCACTACAATATTTCAACAAAATATTTTAACACTTTTCTGCACAAAAATTCATCAAAATATGAAGAATGAATGATTGCACCTCTTCCGTGCAATCTAAATAAAAAAGTGTACATGGTATGATCTGTATATTCCATTCAGACAGGATTACAGTAACCATTAAACAAAAAATATTGGCATATTTGTGAACTCTTTGGAAAAGAGTATCTTAAACTTATTCCTCTTTATGTTAAGAAGTTAAAGGATTCTTCCTATCTTTCCCCATACTCAACTTTGCTCAGAAATATGAAATATTTGTTTTGAGTTATACTGGAAATCTCTTTCTCCCCAAATTCTGAGATTCTGCAGCAAAACATGGCAGCTCATTAACAATTTCTGCTGTCTCAATATGTTTTTTCTTTATGTGTATGACAGATTCCCTTTTACTTCAATGCTGTTTTTTCCCCACCAGTGTGGCTACTGAAAATTTGTGAAATTTAATAGTTTAGTTGCTATTAAAAGCTTTTCTGTAAAGTTTATTAACAAAGACTATGTTAAAGTGAAATTTAGATAACTTCATTTTATTGTTCTGTGTTACTTCTAATATAAGTCCAGCCAACTGAGAGCTTGCAGCCTTGTCTGAAAAACAGAATAGAGATGGTATTCTGAGCTAGCTGTAAAACATGTATTTTTATATAAGTATATATGGTTTTATGTAAGTATATATGTTGATGTAAGTATTTATACATATGTTTAATTACTTGAGTCTCTTCTCAGTTGCAACTATTTCAGACAAATTGTTCTCTCAAACCAGAGATTCCATGGGATTATATTTATGATCTTTACTTTTGAGTAGCCCTCTGGTTGCATGAACACAATATTGTAATATTTACTTTGTACCCTGTGTTCCATAAAAACGAGACTTTGCAGCAATTTTCTTTTTTATTTTTTATTGTATACTAAAATCAGACTTCAGCTCATTTTCCATGGGGTTTCCACATGGGAATGTAATTCACTGACCTGTTTATAAAAGTAATAGTGATTAAACTTAGACTGGCATCACAGAGAGTTGTAGTTAGAGCAGAATACTTGATTTTAAGTTGGCCACCTCCTGCACAATTCAAGACAGCAATCACATACATAACATATTTCCCTTTCTTACTAAAATGCATAAAACTGAGAATAACTAGTCATAAACAAATGTACTGTTTCTTGAGTCCATTGAAATGCAAAAGCAAAATATTCCCACTGATATCATTGCAGTAAGATGAGGCTTTAAGCTATTAAAGGCATGGATAATAGCTGCATACTGAAAGGTATTTTATTCAACACATATTGATGCATATGGTTTCATAGCTCTATGAAAATTTTAAGATATAACAACTGATCTTTTAATAGATGGAAACATTCAATTTTGGGGTTTGATTTTTTTCTTCTTAATAGGTAGGCGGTTTAGGTTTTTTTTTCTTAAATAAGATAACCATCTATGAAGAAATATTTTTTTCTTCAAAATATATCTAGAAAATTCAGTGTGGGATAATGAAGTTACAAATAGCTAAAATAAGGCATTACAAAAGAAACTGGTTTTAACTTTCATGTTAGAGTACTTTCAGTTTGTGTGTACACTGTACAGACTAGGATAGAAAATATGTATGTATCTTTAGGATAAAGATAGGATGAATACAGATAAGCAGACAAATATTGTACTCAAAAATTACAGGACAGTTCTGAAGTTGCATCACTGAGCATTATAATCTTAAGAAAAATACTTGTTACACTTGCTATACAATCTAAAATGTGATCTTTGTTTTTTATAATGATGTCATACAATTTATAGCTATAGAATCAACATTCCTCCTCTCAGTAGGGTTGATTTATATATTCTGTAGAAAGATCCTACTCAGAGAAGATACATGGTGTAACTTCATTAGCAGCTTGGTGTCTATGAAACCTTTGCCCTCTTTCTGCCTCTTGAGAAAAAGTGAACATCTAAGACCATTTTACTTGAAATGTTTTGTGTGTCCACTCCTTGGTTTCCAGGGACCATACTTCAGAGGCTTGGATCTGATTTGTAAAATTGCCAAATAGAAAAATAAACAGGGTTTGGTTTGGTTTGATTTCTGTCTGGAAAGTATGTTATCTAGGTTTTTAACAGAAATATTTGTTTTATTTTACTGAAATAGTATATTTTGATTCTAAGTGATTTAAAATAATTTAATTAAAGATGTGAAGAACAGTTTCTAAAGTCTTTCAGTTAAAGCCTTCATAAAAATTGTATAAGTGAGTAGGAGCTACCAAATAAATAAAATCAAGTAATCTGAAAAGTAAGGCATTAGAATAAAATTACCAGCTTCTAAATAATCACTAAATTATTAAAATAATTATCAGGGTTAGGTTACAGTTAAAAATCTAATACCAAGTCTCATTCTGTGAGAATGAGGTTTAGTAGCATAAACTGATGAACATTTATGAGGTGATCTGATATAACACTAAGACCACTATAAAACCCCCACAGATTATTAAGATATAAACCAAAATATTCTCCATGCTATGTTCCTAGGGACCACTGATTAGATATTTTATCTTTTAAAATTATATACATGTGCAAAATGGATTTAAGATGTCTGCCCTCCTTCCCTCCCACTGCTTCATCATCTACTGTCATGTCTCAGACTCCTTTCAGTTGCATTGGTACAAATGTCTGCGTGGCTGCTGTCAGATTACTGTAATGACCTAAATTAAAAACCAACCAACCAACCAACCAAAACTAAGAGAAAAAACAAAACCAAACCAACCAAACAAACCAAACCAAACCAAACCAAAACACCAAAAACAAAGAAACAAACAAAAACAAACCCAGAACCAAACTAAAAGCAAACCCATCACAAATGAATTTTTTACTGGTTTTAATATTTACCATTATAGTGATTTGATTAATAGAATGAAACCTAAGTACAACTGAGGGAGCATTGAGGGAGCATTGAACTGTGTCACAGGACATGAACAAACAGCTGGAGCTACTTTTAACTGGTCCTGATGCAACAGCAAGTGCTCATGTAGCTCTATCCCAAGTGAATTATCAATCTTGTATACTAGAAAAGTCAGATCATAAGGGGAAAATATACGATTCTGTAGTTAAAGAGTATAATAATGAATCAAAGTATAGTTTTTGTTGATTGTGATGCACGGTATTTCTTAGTTTGTTAAAAAGTAAATAGAAATTTAAGATTTATGTGGCATCATACTAGCACCAAGAACATTTATTGGCAGAAACAGAGTATAAACAAATGAAGAAACGGGAGGTTCACAAAATCAACCTTTTGTTTCTTTAACCACATAATGACATATTGTCTTTCTGATACTATGTATGTACACACACACACACACACACACACACACACACACACACACCTGTGTGCACATCCACAGACCTTGGAGAGGATACTTTTGTAGCTACACCTAAAGTCCCTATTGAATTTTTATAATACGCGGATTTTATATTTCCATTTTACAACCCCTCAAAGCATTAAAGGCAGAGTCTGACATTGAGAATGATGAGTAACTATAATAGACCTTAAATTTAGAGGAACCTTTAGAAATGTGAAGAAACACTGTTACACTCAACAAAGAGAAGTGCAAAGGCCTGCAGCTGAGAGAGAAAAACCTCCTACATTTGTATAGGTTGGGAACTGAATGGCTGAGTAACAGTCCTGCTCCCTTGAGAGTTACAGTGATTGCTGTGCTGTGTAACAGTCAAGAGTGCTCCTGTCACAAAAAAAGCAAACCACATTCTGGGCTGCATTAAAAGGAATGTGGTCAGTAGAGGAAAACTATCCTTTAATAAGAAATGCTGAGGCTATATGTAGAATACTATGTCCTGTTTTCTCACCGCACCTTAAGAAATGTAGAGAGAAGATGGAGAGATGATGCAGTTGATGTTACCAATATGTCTACCAGATAAATTAATTATTATTCCATATATTGTGTTTAAGTTCTGGTATTCAATGGCTTGATAGGAAATTTGTGATGTAGTAGATACTTTTTCTCCTCATTACTTTTTTTAAAGTTAAAAAGAAAACAGATAAGCCTCTCTACTTGAGTCTCTTTTAGAACCTGATTCTGTATGACAGGTACAGTTAAAAGTCTTCTACTTTCATTTAAATCACATGAAATCTAGAAACTCAAAGCACTTTATACAATGTCAATAGACTAATCATAATAATTTGAAACATTTCTGGCTTTCCTGCATGAAGAAAGGATTTTCCCCTGTAAGCTACATCAGTTTCAAAGTCTTCAAGAAGAACTAGGCTGACACAAGTTTAGAGAGCTGCTAGGGTGTTGACTATAGGATCTAAAACTGGAGGTGTTTTTATATTACATATGTTTTTCATTTAGTTACGGTAAACTGAAAATTAATTTAAATCTCAGACATCTTATGAATGCAACTATAAATTTACCTGATATGGCTAGAAAGTGATAACTACTGTCTACTGGAAAAAAAAAAGTATAAATACTGCACATGGAAACTATGTAGTTTTAAGTTAAGGGAATGTTACAAATATAATAGAACAAATTAAGCCCATTAGCACTTAAAGTTGTACCATTATTTTTATGTCTCACTTCCTTAAATTGTGAAACACTTGTGTGCCAGAAGCACAGGGAAGACTTTACTCATTTAGCAGTAGTATGTTATGACATTTTCAAAAGAAAGGTAATGCTGAAACACAAAATAATAGGCTAATCCATCTAGCTTCACGGAATCAGTAAGGACTGCTTACTTTGGAAGGGACTTCTGGAGATCACCTCATTCAATTCCCTGTCACAAACATGGACAACTACATTTCTACTATTCACTTGGAATTTCCCATCTTGTGAAGTGTGACTATTGACTCTTCTCCTTCTGTAGTGCACCACTGAAAAGAGTCTTGCTCTGTCTCCTCCATAACACCCCTTTAGGCATCATAATTAGCCGTCTCTTACCGAGGCTAACTCCACCCAGTTCCGCCAGTGTCTCCCCATATGCCATGCTTCAGCTCCTTGGTCATTTTGGTGGCCTCCCTACTGGATCTCCCTATTATGCTGATATCTGTTTTCTATTTCTGTGTCCTCAAACCCAGATGCAGAATTCCAGATATAGCCCTATGACTACAAAGTAAAAGGGAATAATCCTTTCTCTGAGCATCCTGACTTTATATTGCTGATGTCATCTAATGTGTGACTAGCCTTCATTTTGCAAGAGTGTCCAGCTGAGTGATGATGACTTTGCTGTCCACCAGGACATGCAAGTCTTTTCTGTAAAAGTGCTACTAGCCAGTCATTCAGTTTTCAACACCTCACTCCATTTAATTTAGGAAAAGAAATTCATTGAACTTCAGACTCTTGGAGTCCAAAAATCAAAACCTCCTAGAAGCAATAAACATAAAGTATAGTAAGACACATTAAAACAAAACAAAACCTCTCCAAAGAAACAAACAAAAACCCACACCCAAGAAAACAAAAACAAAGTGTAAACAAACAAAAACAAAACACAAAAAAACCCCAAACACAAAAACTCAAAAAAGCCAAAGTAAGAGATGATACCTAAATGTATAAAGACAAACAGCAAAACATGGTAAAATGCCAGAACAAAATATTTGTAGAAACTCTAAATTATCTGGGATCTCAGACAGTAATTTAGAAAGCAAAGACCTTTGATGAGAAATTAACCATCTTTTGCTATAGTCTTGAGTATATAAGGCAAAAGCAAGATACTGACCCAAAAACTTTCTGGCTTGTCACAATAAAAATTAAGTGCCAACACCAGTAAATGATACATCAAAAAAAATGAAGATAAGATTCTGGAATAAACTCACAACCTAAATCAGATGGTGTGGATTTAAAATGAGTGCAGAGTGGTTAACGTGCTAGAAAGCATTCATGCTATGATTAACTGGCCCAAAGATCTGAAGACCAGGAGAAGTAATAACCTTCCAGAAATTATAGAACAATAGTTATTACACCCCTAGTTGGTAACAATGTTGGAACTTAACACAAAGCAGAAAGTTATGATGAGCATTTTATAGGATAGAGTTCTAATACTTTTTGCTAAGGAGGAATGAACATATTTAAATTCTTGGAAATCAATGAAGTTGTAGGAACTGCAGAAATACATGACATTATAAGCTGCAGTTTATCTAGAAAGACTTTCTTTAGAAGGTCATGAAAATGGCTTTGTCATGGTTCTTCATAAAAAAGTAGCATTTTACTGGAGAAGAGGCTAAACATTCCTATCAGGAAAAAGCCTCACACAGATTTAAATTTAGAAGTAAATAGGAAGAAAAAGTTAGCATAATTAGAACAAAATATTTGGCCCATTAAATCTATGATTTAAACTGACTGACTTAAATGGGAATTTGCAAACAAAGAATGTGACTATTTAACAACTCCACCAACTATTTTGAAGTATTCTGAAAAAAATACCAAATGGGACTCATACTTTGTGGTGCTGAAAGACTGTAAGTAACTCTGAGCAGATGCACAGTATTTCTCGGTAGCTTCCAAGTGGGCCATGGAAGTTTCTGCTGGTCTAATGAAATTCTGTATGTACAATAAGACACGGAAGACCTGAATCAAATAACTTTCCCATAAAAATCTTTCATATAAAAATCAGGCAAAACTACTTTAAAAAACCCATCTGGAAACAAAGGGCAGTAGTTTTTATCTAGATAATATCTTAGAGGCTTATTCTGTCATGCCACCAACTTAATTATCTGCATGTGAGAATGTGGATATAAGCGAAGACATTTCTTAGCTGATATGAAGATACTGTTTTCAACATAAAAATTTAGAAAATCCATCCTAATGTGCTTGTGCACATTATCCCCTCTGCTATGTAAGGACAAGGGAATAGTTTTGACTTCCTTAAAGAAGTAACAGCAGTATAAAAGGCTGCCACTTTATAATGAAATATACATGGGTACAGAATTAATTATTAAAGCAGAGAAAACATGCTTCACTCTTAGAGAGAACTCACTTTTACATCCTAGCAAACCTCTTTGATAAAATAAAAGATTAAGAGGAACAGCACAATTCTAGCAGTCCCAATGTGTACCACCTTTAAATTTTTATCAAATAACCCAATGCTAACCAGTACCCAGAATTCTGGACTACAGCTAGTGCGTATCTAAAAATTAAGTCCATTTTTGATGGATTATTCTAATCTTATAGTCACCATATTAGATGGTTTCATCACTTTAGGTTATGTTTAAAAAACCCTAGATTAATGATTGAGGATCCTTAATACATAAATAAACAATTACCTGGGGGAAAGATATGGGCTGAAGTTCCTGCCCTCTCTGATAGTTCTTACCAATGGTTATTAGCTGTATCTAACTAATGCATCAGGAAGTGGTCAGGCAGTGGACTAAATTATCTGTATGTCCCTTCCAACTTAAATATTCTGTTCTGTTCTGTTCTATTCTATTCTACTCCTGTCAACATTCCAATGCAACTTCATGCAAAGTCAGTCACACAGTTTAAATCACCTTCTGAGGTGGTAAATCCATAAAAGTTTGTCTTTCTATGCCCTAGAGAGCAAACAGATTTATTGTTCTAATTAGCTGCAACTCTGCATGCAAGAAAGCACAAATATAATGTTGTTTTCTCTTATCAGGAATGTCTGGAGACAAGAGATCTTTGACAGACTGATGGTAAGAGCTATGTAAAGAAGAAATTGTATTCACTTAATCTTTCTGTACTTGTTATACATAGTTTAAATATTTCTGTGGTATCTGGACTGAATGTTATGATTATGACCTTTTTTATTATCTCATGGAAATAATATATCAAATTTATCAGAGTTGATGATAAATACATTGTGAATAATATGCCATGCATTTCTGATTTAACTTGTGAAGGAATGCTTTGAATAAGTTCATGTTAAAAAGTAATAACAATCTATGCATAAATCTAATAAAGTTTTTCCCTAAAAAAAGAAAAAAAGTTACTTTCTCATTCTGGGGAGGGTTTGTAGTATCACAACTTTGGCTAAATGCTGCTTACAATTTGCATGAAAGAATAGGGCAAGTTCAGTTATGTTATTACAGAGTTTTAGACAGCTATTTTTTTAATATCTTCAGAAAAGAATGAAAATGAATGAATATTAATAAAGCAGAAAGAAGATATAAAATAAGATTTACTTCTACAAGAAGAAAAAACCCCAGCTTTCTTCATCTCTAGCTTCAACTAGAAATTTCCAACTAAATCAGAAAATTGGCAACTATTATTTGAACTCAAAATGAATCAACCCCTGAAACTTCTATGACAGCAAGAATTTTAAACAGGCAAATTTACCTTAATTCTGAAAGGACTAAAGAATTCTTAATAATGATGTTATTCAAGTTCCCAAACTTTTGTATACTATGCCCTTTTGTGTCAACTTATAATACTCACATTCCCATCCAAATGGCTGCATGGGAAGAGAAGGTTAGATATTGGAACAGGCATATAAAGAACTGTTGTTTTTCACCTGGTTAATATGTTTTTGCTTTTGTTTGTTTGGGGGTTTGTTTGTTTGGTTTTGTTTTTTGTATGTTTGTTTGTTTGTTTTAGCAAGTATATTAACTAATCTGTGAACATAATAAACAAAAAAGTCATAATAAGATCAGTTAATAAGGCATATTGTCCTTCACACAGTGGAAGCACAAGGTAAGAGATAAATCACAGGAAACTGAAATTCACCTGAGTTCAAGTGCAAGATTGACACCCTGGCCTGAGTTTTGTTAAAAGGAATGTTTCTGCCTCAGACATGAGTTTTATCTGGGGCTCCCTGTCAACCACCCCAGCAATAATAAGGTCATCGAGGTTCCAGTGCTGTTATTAAACAGCAAGTCAAAGCAGGGGTCTCCCACCTGAATTGTCCTCTGAAAGGACAAGATAAGAAGCACAGAGTGGGAGCATCACTTACTGTACAGGCTCATATAGGTATTTATGATTCTTATGTGTACAACCACTGGCTTCTGACTCTAGCACAATTTCTTTGAATCTGAACCGAGTAGAGCAATACTGATTGTGTTACTTTTTCAGAACACAGCTCTACTTCAGTGCACTTAGTCTTCATTTTAAGATGAGATTCACTAAATTGCAATGTAAATCATGTTCCAAAAGAGACCTGTTCATAAAGAGACCTTTAGATTAAACTGGAAGCAACATCCTTTTTTAACTTCAGTATACTCTGATGAAATTTTCATCTGAGTGTTCATACCTCTTTAAAGACCATAATTTGTGATAATTTTGTAATAACTCTAAATAAGGCATGAATTTACCCACACATACGAGTAGATATTAATTTGAAAACATAGTAAATCAGTTCAAATGCATGTGATTTAAATTAATTGTTTTTTAAGCCTGAAATGGTATTTAGATTTAATCTACATATAGAATTCTACTGGCAATTCAGATTGATTCCTTACAGGGAGACTATGTAGCTGGTATACCTTTAAAACCAAAGTAAGACACAATTTTTGGGTGATATTAAAGGAACCCATAGTAGAGCATATAGCAACCCACAGATTCTGTCACTTAGTATAACTGCAGTATTTATCATTCCCTACAATTGTCAGTTTCCTGAGCATTAATGTGCAAAAGCTGAAAACCAAAGGGAACTATCTCATTTAAATATTTAAGATAATTTAGTTTTGCTCTGATAACCTACCACATGCTACTACTACTGCTAAAAATTCACAGTGCTATTTGAAATGTAAATATAGACTCAGCTTTCAATTATATTTTTTCATAAAAAAAGCACAATTCAATCACCTCAATAGAGATTCTGTCATGTTTTAAAACAAGTTGAATTTTTCAGGTCTTTAATGTCCTAAAGATGCAATATCACTAAATTGAAACTAGTACTTCTTAAAGAAGTTACATTTTTACGATTGAAAATAAACAAATGTAAGTATCTTTTTCTCATTTTAGAGGTAGGTACATCAAACACCACTGCTACATAGTAAATGCAAAAGTTTTGCTTTAGAGGGCTTGATCAGAAGGCATTAAGTGCATGCTTAAATCTTTGCAGAAACAGATCTCTTTCATGCCAAATTTATACTCTTCTCAAACCAAGTTGTCAACAAGTTTTAAAGAGGGAATTTTGGAAAAAAAAAATCAGAACTCAGAACTTGGTAGCATGGTAGATGTGAACACGAATTGGATGAAAAATGTTAATTGAGGCTAGTGATAAGAAAATTACCCTGAAATGATGATTAATTAATTTATACTTTGAAAGCAGTACAGGAAATGAAATGGAACTGAGAGATATACATTTTTCTCAATCACATGGCTAACATATAATAGAAAACAAAAATGAAACAATGAAAGAGCAACAAAATATACAGTGTTTATCACAAA
The DNA here is from genome assembly GCA_013399695.1 of Formicarius rufipectus. Taxonomy (NCBI): domain Eukaryota; kingdom Metazoa; phylum Chordata; class Aves; order Passeriformes; family Formicariidae; genus Formicarius; species Formicarius rufipectus. Next base: position 1,533,019 of record VXAU01000081.1, on the reverse strand, counting down.
ACTGATGAGGGCATCCACCATAACACCTTTCCAAAGGAGACACATTAATTGAATAGGCATTCAGAATATATGTTTTCAGAGATAATGAACGTTATTGATGTCATATACATAGAATGTGAGGTTTTCTTAATCATCTCACATTCTCCTTTACAAAAGTTTTGATTTTATAAGCTATATTATAACTGTTTAACATATCTATTCAACATTCTTCCAGCAAAATAAGACATTTACAATTTGTATTTAACTGTCACAGTTTATTAGTTCTACATTTTCATCATCTTTAGTCAGTCAACAGCTGAGTAGAGAAGAGTACCTTGCACATGTTGGGTGCTGACTAAAAATTATACAACAGAAATAATTGATAATTATTATCTAATTAATCTGCAGTGCTCTGCTTTTCTTCACTGAGTTTTATTTTGTTCAGAAAATATACTCACCTGTGTGAGCTAGGTCAGGATATCCATGGCTATATAACATTAGACAATTGTGGAAATCTGTATAGCCATTTTTTTCCTAACTGATGCTACAGATACCTCAACAAGCAAACAATTCTGACTTACAGAGGATGACTATTCCTTCTATTCAAATGCACTGTTTAAACTACATTTTTGTGTTTTTCAAGGCAAAATCTGCCTCAAATTTTCATCCTAAAAGATTCTGTACCTTTTCTATATTTCTGTCCTAAGTAAAAACTCCATTTAACTCTATGCTATTTTTTACCTGAAATGATATTTAAAAAATCAGAATTGATAAGAAAAAGTAGTTGAAAAAATTATTCAGTATCTGAGCTTCAAAGCAGAACAGTCACAGTATTTGACTACTAGAAATGAAAACATCAAGCACACATCGATTTTTATGTTGTCAATTCCATTTGTTTTTTCACTCGACAGAGAACTCCTGCAATATTAGGGTAAAAGGAAGAAGGCTGATAACTAATGGACTGAGAACAAGTCATCCATTAATTGGGATAGGGCTCAGAAATCACCTTCAAACTAGATATAGAAAATTCATCAGTGCTATGTTTGTGTCACTGAATGAAATTTTCTGACAAAAAAAAAAAATCCATGTTTAAAGATAGATGTTTCTGCTTGTAGCTTAAAGCGAAACAAGTCCTGGTATTCTAGATGGCAACCTTCATAGCTAGGAAAAGTTTATTCTGCCTGAAACACAGAATAACAAGAGTCTTGGCTGTATTGCCTACTTACTTTCTAATAAGTTTCCGTCTTTAACATGAGCAGTATCAGCTTAACTGAAGAAGGAGGAGCAATTTGTTTTTGTCCTACATGTCAATCTACCAATTTCCAAAGCTTACACCACCACTTGCGTCCTCCAGGGTCCGTAGGATTGTGAATCGTCTTTACCCAACGACCTAGCAAATCACTGTCACATAACTGCAGCCGACCTTTCTTTTCAATCTATACACTTTTCAGGAGTTATAAATCAGTTGACTTTCAAGCTCGATGAGATGGCATATGCCCTGGTTTGAAGAACAGATGGAAGCTTGGGGGAAAATTGTTTCTGCAGGCTTGCTACAAGCAGCACTGCTCCATAAAAGTGAACCATTCACACTAATTTCTCACATGAATTATACAGGCAGAGAGCACCAGCCCATTCAGCAGAAAATCTTTCATCTAGCTTTCAGAGGTCATTTAGCAAATTTAAATTAACGTTATTTCTGATACATGGCTGGGTTTTCATTCCATATGCTTTCAAGAGATGGCAATTTACATCAAACAAAGGAATGGCTTTAATTGTGTATTCAGGGAAAAAGGAACAGTAAATTAGCTGCCACAACATTACTGTTTTCTAGAATCCTGGGATAAGTTGTAACTATTAATTAGCCACAGAGGAATAAGTGAACAAAATATGGCTGCTCTGTACTTCAGGAATCAGGTAAACTGCCACTATTCTTTGTTTTAAACTCCATCTCAACACTAGTCCCCAGATTCAGCACTGAAGAAAGAAGATCTCAGATATTTGCAGGAAAACTTTCTTTACTTTTTAAGGGAAATATATTATTCAGCTGTTAAGCAAACGTATGTGTCATATTTAAAAAAAAAAAAGGTACATTTTCTGAGCATGGAGAATTGAGACATTTTATTAAATTCTTAAATCATAAATATGAAAGAAATGGAAAGGACTAGAGAACTGTAAAGAAACCTAGCTCCAGAAAAAATAGATTTTTGCGATCCACAAGTGGTAAGAAAGAAGAAATTACATTGAGAAACCTCTAACACATAACATGACATAACTCAGTATTTCACCAGCAATATTAGCCTAAATGTACAAACAACCAAGAAGAATGTTGATAAGTACTGAAATAGTTACTCTGATTTTTATGGGATTTCATAAAAACATACTGCTTTGCTACAGCGTTTTGCAGTAGCATTTTGATAAGATTCCTTTTTAATCTTTAACATCTCACATTTCTTCTAAGGTCTGCAAAAACATCTCCTCTTTAGATGTGAAAAAGAACTTCACAGAAAAGAGTAAAGTCATAACTGATTTGTAAATTAGTATTAAAAAGTAGGAAGTCAAAAAACCCCTGCATATTCCAGAGCCATTGGTAGGTATAACTGGAGCAACTACACAAAATAGTTTAAGGGATTTAAAGAAGTTTTCATGTAAATGAAAATCAGATCAGATCCATTAAGATGTGCCTATTTTTTGGTATTACACATTTAAAAAACTGAAACTCGAACTGACTTGAAAGTTTTCAGAATTTCTAAGAAATAAAGTCACATGCACATCATCACAGACAATATTTTGATAGTGATTAGTTGGACACTAATATTACAGTCACAAAGAATGATGAATGACATTTATCTATGACATTTATCTATACACAACTGCTTATGAACACTATTTGTGCTTCCTTCAGGAAGCCATAGCAGACAGATTATTAATAACTTCTGATTTAAAACGGTGCAACTGAACAAATGCTATATTTTTAGTTTAAAACTGAATACCATTTTCTTGCTACCATGTCACATAGTTTGCTGCATTATTGTCTCCAAAGAATATGGAGATTTTTACTATCATTTAAAAATATTATTTTCTAAATTACTCCTTTATATTATATCTTTAATATTCTGTGTGTGTTTGTGGTTTTTTTTTTGTTTTGTTTTTTTTTTTCCTTCCACATGCAGCATTATTTCTTTATCTCAGCTCATACTTCTAGTTTCTCAAAGTTATTATGTGTAATTTCTGGCTTAAGAAATTCTTGCTTTCAGTTGCCTTCTTTTGAATCCACACTGCAGTTTTCTGTTATACCAACACACTTGTATTGGAGTCAGGCTTATAAAGGATCACTGAAATGATTTTTAAAAAAGAGCTATCTGGAAAAGACAGAGGTCAAGTACAGAAGAAAAACTGAATTATTTCTTAAAATACTAACAAAGACATTAAATAAAATATAAACCAACACCACTCTGTTGTACTCACTATGCCAAAGCATGATACATGACCACTCCTCTTTCTATGTAATATTTCAAAAAGCTTTCATTCTGCATGACTACACTTCTGGGGCATTTACACGTTTTCTTAGAATGTCTTCTGAATGTCTTTTATTAAGAATATATCAAATATAATTTAACAAAGAATTCTTTAAATATATTAAACATTAAATATAAATTTAAATACATTAAAGATAATTTAACAAACATTCTTCACTGCACTTCACTACTATTTCTCTCTTCCTCACTAACACACAGCATTAGCACTCGTGGACAGTTTTGTAATCAAAGTTCCCAGGACCATGAACATGTTGCCAATCAAGAGAAAACATGCCAACCTTCTTCTCCTGAGTTATTAGGATAAATGTACTCACGGAGGGCTCTGACAAGCGTCAGTCCTAGGGCCAAGTATGATTTATAAATAGCAGAAGAAAAGTTGAACCTTCATGGCAATAAGCTGTTAAAATCCCTCAGATTCTTGAATTACATCTTGAATTACATAAATTGCAAAACAATGTAATAATGGGGTCACTGTGTGGGGTTAATGAGCTCTGTCCAATTACTTTTAATTTGTTTGGGGATTTCAATTTTGGAAAGTGTTACCTAAGTTTACTTGATATTATACAGCAAATAACTTACAGTGTTTATTCATGTGGCTTAATGCCAAGACAATGCCACAACAATGAAAAATACGAAGACATTACTTGAAAACTCTGTAACTGAAAACTTCTCTCCCCTCCAACTATATAGGTCAATACAAAAAAGTGTGTTTTTTCTTGCTTGAAACTTAATACTCAAGCAAATAAAACAGATTGCACTTCCAGGAAAAGAAAACAAAATTTAAAATCCAGTTACTGGATACTCCAGAACAAAGTCCCGAACCAAAATCACCCAAACCAATCAACCAAAACCAAACCAAAACCACCATCAAAACAAAAAAAAACAAAAATATTTTCCTTGATGCTGGATATAGGTATCAACTTAATCATAGCAGTCCAGAATTTTATATAAACTAATATATAACATGCTGATAAAACCAAATGAAGAATGAGAGATGCTAATAAAAACTGTAGCTCTGTGGCATGTTCAAATTAGTTGTCATCCCTACAACTAAAAGCAGCCTTCAATAGTCTGCGTAAGGAAAAAATGTGTGCACGTTCCATTTTCATGATGTTAAAGGCACAACACTTTCTTTCACCACTGCATTTAGTTACTACCACCAAACAGTAATTTTGATGCCGCAGCTTATACTGGCTCCTGAAAAAAATTAAACTATGTAGGCCATAGGAGATGAAGAGAAATTAAAATGGTAAAAGTCACACCCTTAGTGAACACGGCTATTCTGAAAAAAACCCCATAAATCCCGTAAGATGAAAATCATGTTCATGCTGACATTTTGCTTGCAAAGTTTGCGTTTCTGAATTTGGTTTTCACTTCTCCAAAATTGCTAAAATTCTTTTGAAGAATAGAAGCTTTTTTTACCCCCACATAATGATGTTCATAATTAACTCCACTCCCTAAAAAAATAATTTTTCAAACATTCTGATGACTTTCTGTATGATACAGAGAGATTGGATTTCAAACACATTCTTAATAACTCAGAAATACTTTCTTGGGTTTATCAACTTCTTTAGTCAAAAGTTTAATTGCATTCTGACCCTTTTTAATTCAGTATCATATATTTAAAAATGGAAGTCCTTTTCAGACCTGAACTATGAGCTTTTATTATTCATAGCTTGATATAAGATTGTGCAAAAGAATGTATTACTACATTTTGAAAGAAAATTGTGATATACATAAGCTGAAGAAGAACTGTGGGAAGGTAGCCAAAGAGCTTATAAATATTTTAACCCAGTGTTTTCCTGAAAAGATCACTTCCTAATACTATCTAACTAAATTAACAACAATTTATGTTCCAAAGTTTTATGTTTGATACACATTTCCAAACCATACCATTAGTACTCATTCTCTGCTAGTGGACAAAACAAAATTCTTCATATTTGGAAAGAATCTCGAACATTTCTTAATAACTCAGTGAAAGAAATTGTTTACTTCTAAATCTCAGAATCTCCTACTTTATCAAAAAAACATAAGCATTACATATTTGTGTCAATTTTAAGGCACTGAGATATAGAGGACTCTATTTATGATCACAGAGAAAAAACCAAAGGCTTCAAATTTCATATTAAAATATTACTCTGAGTGCATGCCATTTGGCAAAAAATTCACAGACTGCTAGTACATCTCCTGAATGTGGATGTAAAGTCTTGAATTAATTTTGTAATGATTTTTTTCACTTTAATTGCAATCAAAACCAGAAATTTGTGCACTGACTTAGAAAGAAGGTGGGCTTGTTTTCTCAGACATTTAGCAAGTCGTTCTCTGTAGTCACCTTTTGAAAATGACAAAAGGACAACTTTCTTCCAGTTCTGAAAACAAACATTAGGAACACCAAGACATTCATGTCTTCTTCTTTTAGAAATAAACGTGACTATAGCCTTTAGTTTGGTATTATCAGTTATTTTAATCCCCTTTTTTTTCCTCTCTGGATGGTATTCTTTAAAACTAGGTTTGATTTCCTGTTCTTGTATATAATATGTTGTAAATATACATTATATTTCCAAATATTTTCTTTCATTAGGCTGAAACAGCTGTATTTGAACTTGCAACAATAGTAAAACTTACCAACCAGAAAGCCAGCATTACAGAAATATTCAAAGAGATACCTTTGAAACGTAAAGGCTTAGTCTGATAATTCATATAGAACACACATGGTGCTATAATGGTCTTGCAGTCAGACCTAATTTGCTTTGGTCCCTTTTTTTTAAAGAAAAGGCACCAAGGTAAACACCATGGTTTATCTGCACAGTTTAGTCTTGTCTATGCTTAGGATTAATTTGGGGTAAGAATGCCTCTTTCTAAATTGAGTGCATTTTGGAAATAATTAAGCTTAACAAAAGCACAACACTATTACTTCATAATGGAATATTCAACATATGCAATTATTCAGAAATAGTTCTGCGTAGTTCCTGAAGTTTAAATTTATATTTTGTCTAGATCTACACCATGGTTATATGTAACAAACCTTTACAGGAAATTAATGATGGGCTTAAAATTAGGGATATGCAGTACTTCCAGGGTCATTTGTGCATATTTTGGTTAACACAATTCATGTACATTAAATCATTTCAGATTCTCCTGGTCTAGCTGAAGATGACTGTATTCTGTCCACAGAATTACAATATAATGAACAAGAATTCAAAGTGTTTTCACAAAAAAATATTTAATGTCTGACACTTATGGTTTTGTTCCACTCATTATAAAAAACAAAGAAATAAATTAAAAATCAGCTGTGTATTTTGCAGGAAAACCAAAATCATGTAATATTTTATTTTGTCAGAAAAAATCAGGTTTCTGAAACCCTCCTGCATTTTCTCTCATGCACCACTTGGTAGACAAACTAACAAGAGTGAAATGAAGCATGATACACACTACAACTAGACAGAGCAAAAGAAAAACTCTCTCAAAATAAAATATTGTTATTGTGCAATTATAACAAGATTAAAGTATCACTGTTACCATTCATTTTATCTTTATTTCTTCCACTAAATCATGATTCATGCAAATCAGTATAATTCAGCCAAGCTTTTACAGGACATTTTACCTAGACACATTTCACTAGCAAAATATCTTTTAATTGTCATGAATTTAAGTAGTGTTGAGTAAAATGTATTTGTAAAAAAATTACTTATTTAATCAGATTTACAATTAAATATGATGAATTGATCAAAATTAGCCATCAAATATCTGTTGGATAGTTTAACTACTTGCAAGTCCTTAGAAAAAGTGAAAAATACAGACCTTAATTTATCTGTACCTTTAAATATCAGGTAATAACATTTTCATCCTTTTGCAGTGCTGGGCAGCCTCTACAACTTTAGAAGATATCTAATGTAATCTTTGAACCAGAAAACTCCTATTTGCCGGTTCATCTACTTAAATTGCACAATAATTAATGATGGTTGCATGTCAAACAAAACAGACTCAAATAACTCTATTGCCTCAATCCGCCTGCCACAGAACTCAGCCTTGACTGACTTTTGACTAAACTGACTGGTATGGAATAAGGGAAATAAGGCTGGACTTGGCTACGTTAATGTATGAATGGAATACTCTGCCACTGTGCTGTTTCCTCGCATTCATGCTGAAATCCCAGTAACTTGTTTCAAAAGAAAGGAAATATCAAATAACCTGTTGCATGACATCTCAGTCCTACACTGCACTAGATAAATGTTGGCTTTTCACTGTAGTAGGTGTACATTAGGTCACAAGACTGCAAATTTTGTTACGAAAAAAATGTGTGCTGGATCTCTGACTAGAGACTGCCGTTGTGACTGTACAAGGGAGCGTGTTTTCAGACAACTCAAATTGTCAGGTACAGGAATCAAACACTTACTTTAGACATTCATCTGTGATTGAAAGGCTTGTAGATAACAAGTTAGCAAGTTGTAAGTGACCCATAAGGACCATCAAATCCAACTCCTTGTTCCTCACACGACTACCTAAATCGTTTGACTGAGAGCATTGCCCAGAAACTGACAGACTTAGTACTGTGATCACTTCCCTGGGGAATCTGTTCCAGTGACCAAATATCCTCTCCGTGAAAAACCTTTTGCTACTGTCTCATCTGAACTTCTTAAGCAGATTCATTCCATGTCCTCATGTCCTAAGTCAACTAAGCAGTCACTAGCATCATCTAGTGGAATGACAGTCCTTATGAGGGAAATACAAGCACCAAAATGCAATTAAAATTAGGAAATTTTTCTGTACCTCTCAGTCTGATTTTGAGATATTAGAAATTTTAAAGCCTCAGGATAAAAACTAAATGGCACAGAATTTTTTGCAGTTCCTGGAAGACCACCTATGGGTCTTACTTGGTGATAAAAGACCAGAGTGCAGACCTATGTTGTAAGCCTGCAAGTTTTAGTCCAGTAAAGGAATTTCCAGTGTTGCCTAAAGCCCACTTGCAGTGGAATCTCATTTTAATCTTGGGTAAAGTCTTCTTGGATAGATATTTCCTTTGCTAGAAGAACTATTATTTGTTCCTTGTGCTGATTCAACACTGGTATGTAGGCAACAAAATAGTACAAACCTCTTCTCTTTATTTGAATAAGCAAAAAAGCTACTTTAAAATCTAGTTACTATCAAATATAGTACCATTTACCACACTATAGGTCTAATCCTGTTGGCTTCATTACAAGTAGAATCAGCTATAGGATTGCAAAATCTCTCCTTTTAGTGTTGACTTAACCCAGCTTTATATTTAAAATGGGTATCATGTTCTTGACATGAACAATTTAAAACATTCTACAAATCTGACATGTTTTGTTCACGGATATTGTGTTCATTTTCTGTAACTATCATTGCTTCCAGCAAAATCTTATTCTAGTTCAATAAATAAGACAAAAAAAAGAAAGTAATTCATGATAACCAAAATAATTAAATAGTAGGAGCAGGTTAAAGATCAGCATTCATTTTTTAAATTAAATTTAAAAGTCTGTGGTAGTTACTTAGAAGATTGGCAAGTTTTACAAATAACATCACTAAGCCTTTTAGAGAGAAACACAGCTGCATTAGAATGGAGTCATTAGGCGATACATTTATTTTGAAGCCAATTAACCTTTTGTCAGAGAAATGTCAGAGCTGTAATGGTTTCAGCAGTGGAGGTCAGCCTGTAACAGAGGCACGTATGACAGCGATTACGCTGTCTGACATATGCTGTAGACTGAGAGTACAGGTATGGAATGAGAATCTGCCTTCGTTTGTATTCTGCTCTGCATTTTCAGGGAGCAGGCAATCTTGACCTATCCATTTAGGTAATTAAAGCTTCTATTTGGAAGTGTCCTGCAGGAAGGTGAAATGTGGGGGAGATAAATGGCTGCTGCTCACTGTTACCAGCCGCTTCCATCATTTGATGGACTGCCTGAAACAGGCTGCATTGCCAGGTCCTCATAAAAATAGAGATGAATTGTGCAGGAGACAATTCTCTAAGGCAAAGCAACTCTGTCATCTTCCCTTTTGCAGCATATAATTTAATTGTTAGCCAAGACAGACAGCTGACTCAGGGGCCTTTCTCTAATGACTTTCCCACCATCTTCCATTTGCTAAGAAATTATTTCAGTGTATTTACTTGCAAGCTAACTTTGTTTGACAATGAGAGATGTCACTTCAATAAGCTCAGCTGGCTGTCACAGCGGTGCTACGTCTTACCTTCCAGGCGATTTTGTTTGCTATCGGATTGTGCTCAACTGCAATTGGAAGGTCTCCTCTCTCATAAAACTTGCGAAATGTTGTGGGCTTTGCTGGTCTTTCTTTGATTGATCCTGCAGATGGGGGCCCTCTTACCTTAAAAAAACAATACCAAACAAAATAATAATTAAAACCAACCAACCAAAACCAAAACCAACAAAAAACAAACAACACTCAAAAAACACAAACCCCATCATTTAGTGGAAATATATTTTTAGAAAAAGCCTAATTTATATGACTTATATAGAAAGAGATATGAAAGAAAAATAATGCTTATGTCCTCAATGATAGTATGTTTTCTTCTTTACATGATATACTTCGCTTCTTTGAAAGAACACTTTGGTACTTCGGTACAGGTTTTGTTGACTGTGTTTTTTCTATTGCCACTTTTAGATTGTCCCATAAAAACTGGTTATATTTCAAAGCATATCTATTCAATATCACAGCATTTTTGAGCAGGAATAAAACACCAAGAAGGTTTTGACATTATGTAGTAGTAGTTGTTGGAAAATTAAGTATTTCTCCTTTTTCTGTTTGCTTTTTTCTAGAAATAATTTAACTTGATTTCCACCTGATATTACTGTCTGCATATTCCATTGTCTTTCGCTAGTCATGAGGTAATGAGATTAAGTAATCTCCTTTAGCATATCCCTTCCCCAAATGCTATTAATTCGGCTTTCATATGACTACCAGTCCTTCAGTAATGATGGCTGAAGCACTGGAAAGAATGAAGGTCTTCTTTGAGACCTCTCCCCTCTGCCTGTGAGAAAATTTGATTTAGCTCCACTTAGTTCCTTATCTGAGTTATTGCTGGTGTAGCATATTCCATAGTCTGAATGACAGACTAATTCCAAAATGCTCACGCTGGAACCTTTTTCTCAGACAAGCATGGTACTAACGGCAACTAACAATTGGCACTAAGATAATAGAATTTCAAGTACTTATAAGAAATCTATTGTTTGAGCTAATTAACAAAGCTAATCTCAAATGCTAAAAGAGTCTAAGAGAGTCAAACTAATCTAAAACGTCCTTGACAACTGATTCTTCCCTGAGAAACTCTATAGCTGTACATCTGGGATAAGGACTTTCTACAATTCTCTGCATACCTATTTTGTCAAAAATGCCTTTATAACTGCTACCTTTTATAACATAGAATGTGACATTTAAAAAAAAAAAAAGGTAAGAGCTTCAAGGATCATAAATGAGACCCAGTATTTTGCAGTGTTCTATTTGTCTCTCTGTCTTCACCAACCCTTACATTAGTTTCCAGCAGTACATACATTCAGCTTTCCAGTGAACAGAATACAAACATGGAACAATCTTTTTTTTATTTCTGCGATTCTGTAATTTCACTCTGCTAACTACAGATCTAAATTTGACCTGCCACTTTTTTCCTCCAAAGTATTTTGACATCTTTTCCACTGGCTGAGGTAGAGGAGTCCATTAGTGATAACTCTATATTGTACTTTTCTGCAAATCGTTTAAAGTAGGGCCACTACACCATGATCTATTTTTGCACATTGCTGTCACTGATAGACTGTGTCTCGTGAAAGTTTTGATATGCACAGCCAAAGCTTTGCTTAGTAAATGCATCTGTGGAAGTTGAGAGTAATACTTCAAGAAAAGCATATCTACCCAATGTAAATAAGCCTACACTTACTGTTCTGCAGGGGAACAATTTGTTCCATGCCACTCGTATAAGTATTTTCACTTGGGTTTATTTTTTTTTTTGTTGTTGTTCTTTTTGTTTTGTTTTGTGT